>JAXCMG010000033.1:4352168-4364193 GCA_034642415.1 Podarcis siculus
AGAAGAAGAAGAAGAAGAAGAAGAAGAAGAAGAAGAAGAAGAAGAAGAAGAAGAAGAAGAAGAAGAAGAAGAAGAAGAAGAAGAAGAAGAAGAAGGGAAATTGTACCAAGAAGCAATAGGCAGGGGAATAAGCAACGCATTGAAACAATGTGAATATGAAGAGCAATTCAAGTTGAATAATTTCACTTTTTTGTTAAAAAAATGAAGTGCCGGTTCTCATATATTTATAGAAGTGTCGTGGGTGCCAGCCCAAAAGTTCCAATACTCCATACTAGGGAGTCCTGTCACAAAAAATCCCTGACTTCCCCAGTTAGGGGTGGATTTTTTCCTGCCCCTGGAGAAATTCAGTGGAAATGGTCAGCGCACTTCCTCTGCCCACCAGAGTGTTTTGAGAGGCCATTTTTGCTGACCACTCTAAAAGATCCTGCTTCTGCTACCTGTCTCTTGCTTCCTGCACCATGGAGGCCTCCAACTCTGCCATTTCGCTGTCCTCACTTTTCCCAGTTATCTTCAGTAATGTGAGCTATGTATTGTGGAGAAAGCTCTGTCTCCACCACCCCGTTCCTTGTTCCTTTCTTTGATGTCCAGACTTACCTGCCTACATTGTTCATATCGAGGGCACTGTTTCACCTCCAGCAAGGCAATCATCCTCACCTTAATCACCATTTCTAATGAAGCTCAAGCTTCTCTGCAGTACTCCAGCCCTTCAAAGCATTGCTTAGTACAAATGCTGGTTAACCACAGGGTTTTGATGTTCTCGTTTCTTTGCCCTTGCACTTTCTCCTGACCACCACATTGTTGCACACACAAGCAAGTAGCTCGCTTTCATCAAAAGGCTCCATCAGTCGATTTGGCTCAGCAAGCTGTCATTCAAAATTCCTTAGCTTGATGTTGGCAATACTTGTGTGGTTGAATTTGAGGAATGTTGACTGTGAAGCTTGGGATTCTGATTCTGGCAAGACACCCATGGTGGTGAAGAGAGGTGTGGCAAGACAAGTTATCACAGAAAAGAAAAATAAAAAAACCATGCACTGAGCAGCCAAGGGAAGCATCCAGTTATGCCAACCCAAATTAGCAGGAAACTGTCACATGAATCCTCCCAGCCAATCAGGAGTCTAAGGAGGCAATGCTAATATTTCCCTGCTGTTCTCGGCTCTGCCATTAGGTGGTCAGTGATAACGTGCAGTCACTATATTGTAGAAGAGACCCTGGTTCAAATCTTGCTACCAGACAAAAAAAGTGCTCAAGGCCAACCACCAGGCAGTGGTGGTTTGTTGACGGGGTCTTTTTTAAAGGATTGTGCTATTTTAGGGATTATATGTATCTTACGTTATTTTATTTGATGTTTTAATGTGTTGTAAACCACTTTGAGAATTTTTTTCTTCATAATGTAAAGTGGAATAGAAATGAAAATCATCATCATCATCTTTATCTATTTGATGTTGTTGTAAGCAGACCTGTTGCTTGTGCAAAGGGCAGTATATAAATATTCTAAATAAGTAAATAAACATGGAAATGGGGAGGGGTGTAGGGGGAGATTACTGGTCTTCCATATAGCCGTAGCCATTCTTTGTCACCTAAAGCTGCCCAACCCTGGTTACAGTTGGAGAGGTTCCATGGCTGAAGTGAAGGGTGGTGCTCATTAGGACTGGTAGGGTGGAATTCAGGGAGGTTGACAGTAGGGGGAGCCAGAGCAAGCTGCTAGCCAGTGAGGCAGAGCCAACTAATCTTGTTTTTGTTCCCAACCTCCTCCCTTCTGGCCCATCTGCTTGCTATTTCTGCCTGTTTGCCTATCCTCTCTGAGCCTGCAAGCAGTGACAAGGGTTGTGTCATCCGTTCCAGGCAGTTCTACATATTGGGGTAGGAGGTAGAGTAAAGGAATGGGCAGCTGGGAGAGAATCAAGGAGCGGGTAGTCCCACTGGGGGTATTTTGCTCAGATGGGACCCCACAAAATCCAGAGGTGGTTCTGTGTTGCCTTCCTGTTCACCACAAGTTTGAGCTTTTGAGAAGTTCTTTAGCAAAACCCAGTAGCTCCAGAAGGAGGTGGGAGGAGACAGAGAAGAATGAAAGGGTAAGCCGATAACTGAGAATGTGGCTGGAGGATATCCATTAAGCTCCCTTTGAGGATTGGAATCTCTTTCTGTGGATGAAAGGGTTGATAGAAAAAGATGTAGGGAAAAAAGATTCCAAGCCGAAAAGCCCAGGTATCAAATGTTATTACAAGAAAATTCTTGGAATGTAACTGCAAGGTAAGCTGGAAGCTAATAAGCTGAAGTAACGCCTTTGTTTTCTGGGAAATAGCCTGGCTAAATTCCATATCGGCAGCCCTATAAACCTGTGTAAAAATGCTTGATTTCTTTAGAGGAACCAATCTAAGCTGAGGGACTCTCTGCTGGGTTTCCTACCTGCTCCTTTCAGCAATACACACAGGTCCTGCTATCCAAATGCTCAGTATATGAAAATTCACTTATCCAAACACGAGCAATCAGTACTCAAACATCGCTATACACACTGCAGATTCAGATACCCAAACATCTAGACCTGCATGTAGCACTGTAAACAGATTATCAGCCTTAAACAAGCCTTACTTTTTTGTGTGTTTAGCTGGCCTGCGGCTGTCATTTCATCAAAAACCATGATGAGAGGGAGCAGGGAGGGGGAGGGAGGGATTGCACAAATATGAGAGCATTTTCCCCCTTACTTCTTTGCCTTCGGCAAGGTTTCAGAGGGTTTCCCTGGATTTCCCCAGGTTTTTTCATCATTTGCGGATCAAAATTCCTTGGCTGGGAATGCATTAAAAAAATTCCAATAGGAACCAATGGAAATCATCAAGTTGTTATACAAACATTCACCTAACAAACAATTTCCTGAGAAATTGTGTTTGGGATAGCAGGACCTGTGTGTAAATTGCTTCAAATAAAGACAGATCTTTACACCCCCAAAATAATTCTTGAAGTCTGGTCTTTTTCTACAATAAAAAACGCTGGTTCTTTCCCAATTTTATCCTTTCTCATGGAATGGCACAATTATTCCATTTTTGAGAACCCTAAATATACAACCATGAAACGATCTCGTGTTTTATAGGAAATAATGCTTTATTAGCTATTAGCAAGCAAGGCAGTTGACTGTAAAGGTCACCCAACAGTGTGCTTTTTCTTCCTTATGCAAAGGTTTCATGTAGCTTCACACACATACATAACAGTAAATGTGTGTTGTTTTTGTTAATTTGGAAAACTTGCTGATAACTATTTTTTTTAATAAAAAAAGGAAGGCATACTGCAGAACGCATGAAGATTCTGTGATGTTAAACTCTCTCAGTTGTATCCACAGAACTATAGTCTTGGGGCACTATTGATGGCAGGTTCTTTTCAATAGCTGGACTGTTTGACCTGCTCACGAGTAGAGACGACCTTTCCATCTTCAACCTCCTCGACAATCATGCGGACTTGACGTGAGGTCTTTGTCACTGCAAGAGAAGAATTGGAGAGAGGGTTTATTTCCCCTTCAGATGTTTCATAACTTCACCAGATAACTCCATCTCAAAAACAGAATGATCAGGAGGTGAGAGGACCCTAAAAGCTTATACAGGGTCCTCAGCCAACTGGGAGGCTGAACTGGGAGCCAATCAGGCCTTGAGGGAAGGAACAAGGAATGCTGGGAGGTTTCTGTTGCTTTCTGGGCCTGTGAGCAGAATGGTTAATGTTTCCGTTTCCACGTACAGAAGACCCCAGGAAGTTGCTCCTGATATTATTTCATCACTTGTCTCACTCACCACTTGATTGTAAAAAAACACAACAACCTCAAAGCAGTTTGCAAAATATATGTAGTTGAGAGACAAAAGTAGGATGTCTTACAGGGATGGGAAACCTGTGGGTCACCCCCAAATGTTGCTGAACTCCTGTCAGCCTTGGCCATTGGCCATCCTGACTGGGGCTGATGGGAGTTGGAGTCCAACAACATCTGGAAGAGCACCTACTCCCCGTCTGTGCCCTGTCAGAATAGCAGAGATGAGTACCTCATCTACTTTCCTCTCACCTACTTGGAATTGTTGGGGGAAACAGGGATTGTGTGGGCTGGGGTGTCATTAACAGCGCAGTCCTAGGCATGTTTGCTCAAAGTTCAGTGAGTTCAGCGTGACTATGGCTGCACACACATTATACATTTGAAGCACATTTTCTCCTCAAAGAATTCTGGGCACTGTGGTTGCTAGGGATTGCAATTCAATGGGGGTAAACTAAAGTGCCCAGAACTTTTTGAGGGGAAGAATGATTTTCAAATGTGCTTTAAATGTATAATGTGTGCACAGCTTTACTCCCAGTAAGTGCGTTTAGAAAAGCATCATAATGTTTTTTCTGAACAGCCTGAAATCTGCTCAGGATTCTGGCCAAGGGTGATAGTAACACTGCAATCCAAGATGGTGATGTCGGTGAACAGCGCTCTTTGATGCACAGAGATATCTTCATCCTGACTCACTTAGCAGTGGCAGCAGCTAACATCACACAAGATGAAGGGTCTCAGTGTTCAGATTATCTCCTTACCATTTGTGGTGGTCCTTCAGCTACTGTTTTTAGAAGGCTACTGGGTTTGGCTAAAAATGGGACAAGTCAGGGCCTCTTGAAAGGCTCTCCTATATTTCCCCCATAATCTGAGAATTAAACTTTTTTTAGTTGGCATGCAGTCTTACCATCTCTTCCAGACACAGCTGCATTGTACTGGGAACTGATGCTGTAAGAAAAGGAGAAACATGGCCAAGTTAGAAATGCAGACTGCTTTTCTAGAATACATTATGAAATTTCAATGTGATAATAGAAAAAAAAAGAAATCCTAAAAATGGCTCTTAAATATGGAAACAGGGCTGCGTACCAATTACAGTATTGTTCATTGATTAGATAATCAAATAATGAATGGATCTATTAATGCCAGCACCACCAAAATCTGGATAAAATTGCCTTTTAAGATATTGAAGGAACCTCCCTGTTTTGCTCCATGTGAGCTGTTTTAGAACTCCCTTCTTGCCATCCCTCCCCAGCACAGCCATCCCAGCCCCTCTTTATACATACTGGGCTTCCTCTCCCTCCAGCAGGCGGCGGTAGGTGGCGATCTCCTGTTCCAGGCGGGTCTTGACATCGAGAAGGATCTTGTATTCGTGGTTCTGACGCTCCATGTCGCACCTCAACTCAGCCAGCTGCTCCTCCATGCTGCTGATCATAACCTGGATCTGGGAGAGCTGGGAGCCATAGCGAGACTCTGTATCTGCCAGGGTGGCTTCCAGTGCTGCTTTCTGGGGGAAGAGAATTGAGAGGAGGGTCACATTCATTGGAAGAGAACTTTGGAAGATTATCAGGTATATAACAATGACAGTGGTGTGCTGCACGCTGGTTTTGTTATGTACTGAAGTTCTCACCCTGGGCCAGCAGGGGGATACTGTAGATATTTATGCAAATAAGGGATCGAAAGTTACGTTCAGTGATTGGATAGTTTTAGAAAATTGTTACAGTTACTTTGTACTGGAGCTCTATATAAGCAGGCTGACTGAACCCTTCAGTTCAGTTCTGTTCTGGCCTGTGAATAAACAAGAGCTGTTTGAAGAATTGCTGTGTCGTCTGATATGTTCACCCACAACTTAACAGGTTTCATGAAATATTTCAAGGAGGGATGGAGGGAAATTGATTTTGGTTTGCAAACCAAAACACAACTATCCTTCAAAATTTGCACTTTTCTAGATTTTGTGGTACAGCTTCCTAACCAAATAATACGCATTTATTAGAGGAAATTTCCATAAAATTCATTACGTTGAGGGATGTTGCTTGCAAAAAAGAAGTCTATATAAAAATGTGTTTATCAAGAAGAATTCAGACAAAATTCTAAAACCCCTGCACATTACTGCTGAGATGTGGAGAATTGGATTTAAGATTGGAAAAATGAGAAAGTGATAGAAACCAACATTGTCAGATTTGTCAAATCAGGAATAACATCTAAAGTCCTTAGGTAAATGCAGATGTCCAGTCAGCAAATAGCTTTGGGTTATGGAGCCTGCTGGATGAGGCCAAAGGACTCTCTGTTCCAACATCCTGTTATCACAGTGGCCAACCAGATGCATGTGGGAAGCCTGAAAGCAGTCCACACATGCTTATGCTATGTTAAAAATTAGTCTTTAAGGTGCCACAAGACCACAAGACTCTAGGTTGTTTTTGCTGCACCAGAGTTGGAAATTATTACACAGCTTTGTTGTTGCATTCATATTTCACCCAAGAAGCTTAAAAGAGTTTCTCTCACTCACTCACACAGGCACACATTTCATCCTCATGAAAGCTCTACCAGGTACAGTAGGATGAGAGATAGTGACTGGTCCAAGGTCACCTGGTGAACTTCATGACTGCATGGGGAGTTGATCCTGGGTCTCCCTGGTTCTAGTCTGACAAACTAGCCATGAAACCACTTTTTAATCATCCCATATTAAATTTTTGCAGAGCCTCTAGGCTATAAGACAAGAGCAGCAAAACGACTCGCTCCATCCCTTCTCAGTGCCACACCTCTGACTTTCTCACCCAAAGAACGCAAAGCCTGCAATCTGATACAGTGTGGTGTATAGAGGCTGCACACTTCACCAGAAGTAAGTCCTACTTAATTCAATGAGCTCAATAGACATATATAAGATTGCACCATTTGTCACCACCGACTCACCATCCCTATTGAGTTCAATGGGATTTAAGCACAGTTCACTTTTGAGCCCTGTGTGTCTCAGTCAAAAGCAAAGTCGCACTCTGTGTAAGGACACACTAATGATATTGTCCAAAAGAGGGGAAGTGGGCATTGTTACGCAATGGCCAGAAACGCACCGCAAATCACTCAAATGAAAAGGTCCTACTTCTTGGACTGTGTCACCAAGATAGAGCCAAGGGGACATTCAGAGATTCATCCTTCTCCCCAGTTCCACGTGCCCCCTTACCGTGCTGAGTTGAGTCTGCAACTCTATCTCCAAGCTTTGGACACTCCGCCTCAGTTCTGTGATCTCCGACTTGCCGCTCTGCAGCTGCTCTGTGTGGATGGCAACTTCGCGGTTCAGCTCTTCGGTCTGCAAGCAAAAGGAGAACACATGTTGCTTACATGAAACTCGGAGCACCGAGTATCCATTTGAGAACATGTGGCACTCTTTTTTCCCCTCCAGAAAGCTCCTTCATCCTGAGAGGAAGTCCCACCTTGCTGAAGAACCACTGCTCAGCATCCTTCCGGTTCTTCTCTGCCAGGTGCTCATACTGCTCACGCATCTCCGCCAGGATCTTGGTCAGGTCCACCCCAGGAGCAGCGTCCATTTCCACCGAGATCTCACCACCCATCTGGCTTCGGAGGACAGCCATTTCCTGGAAAGAGAGGAAAATGTGGGAAGTTTATTAGCTTTGTTTTTGTTTTGGTTTTTTTGTCCTCTACTCTGGGATAAGGAGGGAATTGCACGCAGATGAAGCTGATGGGTGATTGGTGAAGGACCCTGTGTAAGATGCAGGGAAGGGAAGTTCTACCAGGGTGGGAGGTTGGAAGAAAAAAAGGAAGGTCCCAGGTGAGGGCTGAGAGGGTTCACCTTTTTCTGTATGGGACAAGAGTTAAGATCTACCTGTGAGAGAGGACTCTGCATTCTATTTTTACTTTCTTTTTTAAAAAATCAGTTTGTTTTTTATTGTAATGTATTCTGAACATTCTTAATAAAAAATCTTATAAAAAAGAAAGAATGTTTATTTGCTTATCTGTTCCAGCTGTGACATGGGAGTCCAAAACCACATAGAAAAGTGCCTTATGGCAGATTAGCCTACTTGTCCAAGTTGTCCATCTCTCCGAAAACAACTGGAAGCAGCTGTCCTGGGTTTAGCAGGGAACCTTTTGAATGCAAAGCATATACTCCACCACTGAATAGAGCCATGGTCCTTTGAAGACAGGCTCTGTCTTGGTGGCTAGCAAGCAGGCTTTGACCAGCTGCTCGACTGCTATGAATTAGACTTTCTGCACATCATCACAAGCCACCCTAAATGCAGGTTTGTCCCGGCATTCCAAAGACCAGATCTTGAGCATGGCAGTACAGGCATATGACTGGTTGGTTATGGGACTGAAGCCAGCAAGCGTAGGATGCTTTACTTGCCACTGGCCATGTGATACAGGTTCATGGCAGCTTTGCCTCTCACCTCTTCATGGTTCTTCCTGAGATAAGCCAGCTCCTCCTTCAGGTTCTCAATCTGCATCTCCAGGTCTGCCCTGGCCAGGGTCAGCTCATCCAAGACTCTGCGCAGCCCATTGATGTCAGCCTCCACATTCATGCGCATAGCTTGCTCTGTCTCAAACCTGGAAGCAGAAAAAAGGACAGATTAAATTAAGATATCCCCTTTTCATATTGTTTTGTTTTGTTTTGTTTTGTTTTGTTCCACATAGTTTTGCTTACTGTATTTTTCCATGTATTTTTTGGCTCAAAAATCATGTCAAAAAACTGGGGTCATCTTATACATGGATAGTGGCATAGGGGGGAAGCTGTGTGCCACCAGCCAGCTGGTTGGCGGGCACGCAACTCCCCCCCATGCTGCTGTGGGAGGTGCATGGTCTAGGGAGCGTTTCCCGCCTGCAGTGGCATGGGGGAGCGGCTGCCCACTTTGCCAACCCCCAGCAACGGCCCCTAAAAAAAACTCCCCCTAAAAAAAGCTCAACAACTTTGGGCCATCTCCCCTCATTTTCTTTAAATTTAGTCCCCCAAAATAGGGGATATCTTATACATGGAAAAATACGGTATTTGCTTTTTCAGACTAGTTGTTCATGAGAGGCCTTCAGTTAAGTTTCCTGATATATGAGATGTCAGATTATCCAGCCTCGTTCGTTGGCTTCCTAATCCAGCCTGCTAATTACACCTTGCTTGTGTTCTGGACCAAACTGTGTTTCTAAACCTAATTTCTCTTTCCTTGCTCCAACTTGTTGAGTGGCTTTTAGATCTGCCTTGGAAGCTGTTGGCCTATTTGAATCCTAGCGCCAGTGCTTAATATGGCTGAAGCAACTTCATCAGTCCAGGGAGCTGTAGATTGGAGACCGTTCTCCAGATGAAATGTTTGTTCCACCCGCTCATGGTTCATACATATTCTGCAGAAGCACAACTTACTTGGTTCTGAAGTCATCGGCTGCCAGGCGGGCATTGTCAATCTGCAGGACGATGCCAGCATTGTCAACAGTGGCAGCCAATATCTGGGGAAAGAACAAGTAGTCTTAAAGAGAAGTCTTAAATTGTCTGAATTATGTACTCTCTTAAGTATACAGGACAAGAGCAGGCATTAAGTGATGCCTAGGGTGGCAGTTCATGGCACCAAGGTAACGTGCATCAGGTCAGCCTGGATAGCTCAGTTGGCTGGAGTGGGGTGCTGATAATGTCAAGGTTGCAGGTTCTATCCACATATGGGACAGCTGCATATTCCTATATTGCAAAGGGTTGGACTGGATGATCCTCAGGGTCCCGTCCAACTCTACAATTCTATGATTCTATGATCTATCCAACAGGCTTACTCTACCCATCACTGCCACTATTGGGTTGACCATATTAATAGCAATCCCTACTAATCCCTGTGGAACACCCTCCCATCAGATGTCAAGGAAATAAACAACAATCTGACTTCTAGAATACATCTGAAGGCAACCCTGTTTAGGGAAGCTTTTAATGCTTGATGTTTTATTGCCTGATTATTATTATTATTATTATTATTATTATTATTATTATTATTACTATTATTATTGTCACCCAAATAAATGGATTATGATAAACATGAGGAAACTGGAAAGCAGCCTTTGCCAGCCTGCTGCTTGCCAGCTGTTTTGAACTACAACTCCCATCAGCCCTAGATAGCAGAGCCATGATGTCTGGAAATTGCCAGATTGGCAAAGTCTGCTGCCAAGCAAGGAAAGGACTTGTTCTCTGATGTTGCTATCCATTGGCTGCTCCTCATTAGGTGCCATTTTCAAGGAAGGACATCAGTAGATCAAGCAATGGATAGAGATTTCTGGAGATCCATGAGCAAACTCAGAAGTCTCACTCAAGGCATAGATATAGATAGATGATAGATAGATAGATAGATAGATAGATAGATAGATAGATAGATAGATAGATAGAGATAATAGATAGATAGATGATAGATAGATAGACAGACAAAAAAAAAACATTTTCACAATGCCCCTCAAATCAAATAATTACATTGTTTCCTGAGTTGACTTCCCACCCTCAATTGACTCCTCCACAGTGTTTTTCCTCAAACCTTGTCTACTGAATTATATCTTTTCTGCTGCATTACATCTTTTTTCCAAAAAGTTCCTCCTCTATTACAATTGTTTAGGTGAGGCCTCTTTCAAACTCAGGCTGCATTCAGATACTCATTTACACAAGGGTAAGTGCCACTGAACTCAATGGGATGTACTTCTGAGTAGAAGCGTATAGGATTGTGCTGTCAGCTCCTCATCTGTAAAATGCAGGGTGGGCAGATAGAAAGGGGGCAGGATACTCATGCAGAAGAGGGGGTCTCAGCTGGTGTAGCTGGCATGGCAGCACAGAACTGCTGAAGTTCCACACATCATCTGTTTTAATGCGTTTATATCCCACCTTTTTCTTTTCCTCCAAGGAACTCAAGGTAGCTCACATGGTTCCCTTCTTCACTTCATCCCTACAACATCACTGTGAGGTAGGTTTGGCTGAAAGGCAGTGACTTCATTGCCAAGTGGGGATTTGAACCCTGGTCTCCCAGGTCCTGGCCCAAGCCAGTGTGCCACCCTGGCTCCCCACTCTCATCAGTATACCTGAAGGAGCGTCTCCACCCCCACCGTTCTGCCTGGACGCTGAGGTCCAGCGCCGAGGGCCTTCTGGTGGTTCCCTCATTGCGAGAAGCAAAGCTACAGGGAACCTGGCAGAGGGCCTTCTTCGTAGTGGCACCCACCCTGTGGAACGCCCTCCCATCAGATGTCAAAGAGATAAACAACTACCTGACATTCAGAAGACATCTTAAGGCAGCCCTGTTCAGGGAAGTTTTTAATGTATGACATATTAGTGTATTTTTGGTCTTTGTGGAAGCTGCCCAGAGTGGCTGGGGAAACCCAGCCAGATGGGCAGGGTACAAATAAATTATCATCATCATCATCATATTAAAGGTGCAGGATCAGCCTGCCTCCTTTTGCACCTGGCCCCCCTGGTGAAATGCAGCTTACTTGACAGGGTTGTTGTGGAACGTGGAACTGAGCAGGCTTGCATTTGTTTTATTTAGCCAGTTTGCTCTTCAAAGAGCTCTCCTAATCTCTCGTTTCGGTCCAGTGAAAAACCGTTGCTCCTGCGCCTTCTCATCACCCTGTCACTGCAACGCTAGACAAAAGGGTGAGCTGCGTCAGAGAGCTCTCCTCTCCCTGCCCCGGGGTGCTTCCAGCCCCTCCATTATCTGAGCGGCTTGGCAGAGGGAGCACATACTTGGAACGCAAGTCATATCCGCCGCGCATCCACAAGCCCAGGGTCCTGCCAGCACAGACATCACTCACGGCCCTTGTATTCTTTTTGGGTGCACCTGAAGTGGAGCCACTGGTGCCCTGCAGCCATGCGCTCTAGCTGATAGCTTTCTCTTGATCTTGCGGTTGTCATCCTCCTAGGGATTAGCTCAACTGGAAATTAATCCAGTTCCATCCCTCCATCAGTCCACACCCTTCACTCTTAAAATAATTAGAGACCAAGGGTTTTAGAAACTGTGGGTCCACACCAGAGATGTAAAGCACAACCAACTTCCCCCCAAGGAATCCTGGGAATTGTTAAGGGAACTAGGAATCATGGAGAAACTACAGTTCCCAGGATTCTTTGGAGAAAGCCATGTGCTTTAAATGTACGTTGGGTGTACTTTACATATCAGGTGTGCACCTGTCTCACAGCCAGTTTTTCTAAAGCAGCTGAGCAGCACCTCAAGTACCTAATGGGTTGTTACATAGCTGAGGGCAAAGGAGGAGGAGGAGGAGGAGGAGGAGGAGGAGGAGGAGGAGGAGGAG
>JAXCMG010000033.1:4364203-4395139 GCA_034642415.1 Podarcis siculus
AGGAGGAGGAGGAGGAGGAGGAGGAGGAGGAGGAGGAGGAGGAGGAGAAGGAGAAGGAGAAGGAGAAGGAGAAGGAGAAGGAGAAGTTGTTATCTGCTTCTTTAAAAGGAAGAACTAGATCTAATGGTTTTAAGCCACAAGAGCATAGATCTCAGTTGATCGTTAGGAGAAACCTCTTGAACTTACAAGCACTTAGACTATGGTACTGTTTACCCAGGACAGGGATAGCCAACATTGTGTCCTCTGGACATTGCTGGACTCCAGCTCCCATCAACTCTCCCACCCAGCCAGCATTGGCCCATGATCAGGATGATGGGAGTTGGAGTCCAACCACATCTGGAAGGTCACCTCATTAGTGCCCTGGACTTAGGGGTGGGTGGGCTTGAAGCAGAGGTTGGAGGACAGCCATCTGTTGGGGATGCTCTAACTGGATTTCCTGCATCAAGAAGTGGGTTGGACTAGATGGCCTACAAGACCTCTTCCAGCTCGCTCATTCTGTGAACTTTCATCTCCCTGAAGGTTATATGGGGTTGTTGTTTTAATCAGAATCTTAATCAAAAGGATTAGATATGATGTGTTCTGGAGGAAACCTCTCAGCTGTTGGTTCATTTGACTTGACTCTACAAATGTCTCACAGGTGGACCAGGATGCCCTTCTTGTCCCTCCCCATGATGAACAGGACCAGAATACATTTTGGGAAAATGGGGGAGGGCTGTAGCTCAGTGGGTAGAGCATCTTCTTTGCATGCAGAAGGTCCCAGGTTCAATCACCAACATCTCCAGGCAGGGCTGTGAAAGACTCCCTACCAAAATCCTGTAGAGTGTCACTGCCAGTCAGTGAAGACAATACTGAGCTAGATGGACCAATGGTCTGACTTGGTATAAGGCATCTTCCTACATTCCTCTGTGCCCTACATTTAGAGGGCTTATACCACTATCTAACTTAGGTAACATATCTCAATTGCACGACATAGCTTAAGTTCAGGAGATCCACACCTCTGAGTAAGAGTCCATTTGTACCCCTAAGCTTATTTAAGCATGCACTAATTTTAAAAAATGTAGTGTGTAAATGAGAGGATATATATGGACACATGAGCATTATATGGGGCAGACGACAGGATAAGGATTTGTTGCAGCTTCCTAAGAAGCATCTGGTTGATAACACACTTGGCCACAGAATGTGTGGGAAGCCCTAAAATGTGAGCACTCTAGAGATCTGAACCCACACTTCCCACAGCAAGCACCAAACTCTCCATCACACCCTAGTTTCATACAGGAATCTCAGATAGCTGTTCTTCTTATGTGCAAGGCGAACGGTCACAGCTGCATTGCCACAAGTTGTTCTGGGCTCTGTACCAGCTACACATGCATATGGGCTTAAGCCAGAAACCAGTGGAAAGGGTTCAAATGCCTTGATAGCCATGCTTAGGTTTGCAACCCAGCACCCTGGGAAGCCCTTATTGCTGGGCTCAAGGATCCCTTGAGCATCCACTCTTTTTTCAGCTACCTTACTCTTCTTTGCTTAACTGTTTTTACACCATTGCATTGCTCTAGACGACCCAACTCTACAATTCAATGGTTCCAAAGGCTCTCTGGTTTGCCATTTACCTTGCTCCGCAGATCCTCGATGGTCCTGAAGTATGGGCTGTAGTCACGCTCTGGACCTGGTCCCTGCTTCATGTGCCACTCCTTGATCTTGACCTCCAGCTCGGTGTTGGCTTCCTCCAGCGCCCGCACCTTGTCCAGGTAGTTAGCCAGGCGGTCGTTCAGGTTCTGCATGGTTTCCTTCTCGCCTCCACCCAGAAGGACATCGCCGCCACCAGCGACAAAGCTTCCACCATAGCCTCCACCAAACCCACCACCAAGGCTGCTGCTGCAGAAGCTGCCCCCATAGCCACCACCAAGGGCACTGCCTACGCCATAGCCACCCCCGAGGGCACTGCCTACCCCAGAGACATAGCGAGAGGAAGAGATGGAGATGCCACCAGCTCCGCCATGGATGCTCGGGGCTCTGTATCCTCCACCCATATGGACGGAGGAAAGCCGGGAGGAACCCCCAGCAAAGGAAGGCCCCTTCATTGAGGAGGAAGAGGTGTATTGCCTGTAGGTGGTGGTCATGGCTGCCAGAAAATGGAGACACCCAAGAGAAATGTTCTGACTACGTTCTAAAAGGCTGGAGAGAGCTAGCAGCTCCTTGTCTGTATTCTCCTCTTATATCTGAGACGGAGGCGTTGCCACAAGGAGTGGCGTGGGTGGGTGGGGGTTGTTCTCCTCTCTTTTCCATTCCCTGAAGGTTTCATCACCCCAGGCATCCAAGCCAACTTCCCAAACAATCCTTTTCCTCCCTGCGTTTATTCATGCCTATGTCACATTCCAGAGGGCGGACATTTCTTTTTATTGAACCGTTCCTTCTTTTGTTTCCGAAAAGTAATCGTCAGCTGTTACTCAGCCAAGGTGGCTCTTCCACCCAAGGCTATATCTTTTTTTAAAGGGGTTTCTGTACCAGGAAGGCTATGGAATGCAAGTAAGAAAGAATAAAGTATTTGGAGACTCCGCCCTGATGTCTTTCTGAAAAGTCAGGGCAGTCTGCCTTTCTCGTGTTTTTCTTGGCTCCCTCTACTGAGTCTTTCCTAAGCACCCATATCCTTCAGCACCTTCTGGAATGTGGAGTGTGTGGACTCTGTCTCTAAAGCAGGGTTCAGCCAAAGACTCTTAAGAGCGTATAACCAATGACCAAGTGGAAGGATAGGTCTGCTGGCAAGACTTTGCTTGGCCCGGGACTGAAAATCTCAGGGCCAGACAGCAAACAAAGCTTATCTTCCATCTCAGCATCCTTGTTGCAGAGGTTTAGTTACATGCAGGCATCAACAGAGGACACCCCCAGAACCCCCTACTGCAGGGTTTTCCAGACTTGGGTCTCCAGTTGTTTTTGGACTACAACTCCCATCATCCCTAGCTAACAAGACCAGTGGTCAGGAATGGTGGGAATTGTAGTCCAAAAACAGCTGGAGACCCAAATTTGGGAAACGCTGCTCTAGTGGATCATCATCATCATTTCTAACCCACCTTTTTTTTTCAAAGAGCTCACAGTACTTGGTTCTCCCCTTCCGCATATAAAACACACACACACCCCAAAATCCTGCAAAGTTAGGGCTCCGAGATGTGTTTGTCATTTGAAGGGAGTATAGAAAAGAATGGCTTGGAGGGTAAGGGTTAAGTACCCTCCCATCTGTCCTCTCTTTCTTGCAAATTGTGCCCCGGCCCTGTAGGGATAGCAGAATCTGCCAGTATTAGTTCTCTTGGTTTCTCATTTTTCCAGTCTTAAATTTTTGCAGCAAATATATATCTTAGTGCAAATTTCATATGCAGTTTTGACTAATCTACACATTTTTATGCACACTTTCCCCCAATAGCTGTATACTGTATTTGTGAACATAGGTTGGAGAACTACACCACAGATTTTGGATAAGTGCAAATTTTGAAAGATGGCTGTTTAGGTTTTTATATTAGTTCAGAAAGTGCAAATTTGATACATTCAGTTTTAAATGTGAACTGCGTCAAATTTCTCCCCCTGCCGTTTTGCTCTGGAGAGGTGACACCCTGCAACCTTCTAAATATTGCTGGACTACAAATTCCATCATCCCTGACCATTGGCCATGCTGGCTTTGGGGGGGGTAGAGTCCAACAACATCTGGAGAGCACAGGTTGCCCATCCCTGTTTAGCCCTGTCTGAGTTGTGGAACTCTGCATAAATCAATCCCCCATTGGTTCTCCAGATGCCACAGCACCCAGCATTAGTTTGGCCCAGATCAATACAGTGGTACCTTGGGTTACAGGTACTTCAGGTTACAGACACTTCAGGTTATAGACTCTGCTAACCCAGAAATAGTACCTCAGGTTAAGAACTTTACCTCAGAATGAGAACAGAAATCATGCAGCGGCAGCAGGAGGCCCCATTAGCTAAAGTGGTACCTCAGGTTAAGAACCGTTTCAGGTTAAGAATGGACCTCCGGAATGAATTAAGTTCTTAACCTGAGATACCACTGTAAATAGGTCTCAGCCCCAGTGAGCTTACAAACCAAAAGCTAGGAGCATGGGGAGAACAGAGAGAAATTAAATTGCACTTGTCTTATGTTTCTCCCTCCCTCGCTCCCTCCCTTTCTTTCTTTCTTTCTTTCTTTCTTGTGATACCAATATATTACTGAGAGCCATTTCACACACTGCACAGCAGTAAGCCTATATTTGCAACCAAGTGTCCCCTAAACCAGAGGTTTTAAACCTTTTTGGGTCCACAGCTCCCTTGACCAACTACCTTCTTCCTGAGGCACCCCTGTGGGGTTCAGGGGCCCAGTTATGTCACTGCTTGCCTTCAGAGCCAGCAGCCCCTCACGCCTTTTTGAACACCCTCTCTTGTGGAATGTGTTCCCTCAGCTTCCTCTACACTCCCCTCTCCTTGGGAGTCCTCTGGGCAGCCACTGCTGCCATCTCTGGTCTCTGAGCTGCCCCACAAGAACAAGAAGAACATATGTTTAAAGAATATTGGAAAATGTTTATCGAATATATGGGGGGACTGTGTACACTTGAAAACGTTGGAACATTTAAGATAAATTCAACAGTGTAAGTTTTGATGGATGTAATAATGAAATACTGAATGGCTTGGTTTGTTTAAAATATGCAGGGATTGGTGTTGTGCAAAATGAACCATGGAAGGAGAAGAAGGGAAGTCTTGGTTAAATGAATATTCTAAATTGTAAAACAGAAAACTTAATAAAAATTATATACTGTGTGTGTGTGTGTGTGTGTATATATATGGAACGCGGGTGGCACTGTGGGTTAAACCACAGAGCCTAGGACTTGCCGATCAGAAGGTTGGCGGTTCGAATCCCCGCGACGGGGTGAGCTCCCATTGCTCGGTCCCTGCTCTTGCCAACTTAGCAATTCGAAAGCACGTCAAAGTGCAAGTAGATAAATAGGTACCGCTCCGGCGGGAAGCTAAACAGCATTTCCGTGTGCTGCTCTGGTTTGCCAGAAATGGCTTAGTCATGCTGGCCACAAGACCCGGAAGCTGTACGCCGGCTCCCTTGGCCATAAAAAAGCGAGATGTAGACACCTAGAGATGTAGAAAGAGGCGACATCATATCAGACCCTTGGCCTGCCTAGCTCAATACTGTCGACACTGAATAACAGCAGCTTTTTAGGATTTTCACACGGTTCTCTCCCAGCCCTACCTGGAGATGCCCTTCAGAACTGAACCTAGGACATTCAACATGCAATGCATTTGCTCTCACGCTGAGCTATGACCCATCTCCATGCTAAAAGGGCAGTGTCCAGTGGCTCTAATGCCTTACTTTTGTAAACAGCTCTGAAAGAGCTTGGATACCTTGCAATGTTGCAACTGTTGCAGAACCCCAAGTCCTCTCTCAATGGCATCACTAAGTTTCTTGATGATTAAGTTCTAGGAGCATTAATATGTCCAGCTTCGTGAGGGTAAAAATGTATTTAAAATGTTGCATAAGTGTCAGGCTTCGGGGAATTCTATCCCTCCCACGATAGCAGCAAAGAAGCAGAGCAAAACAAAGAAGAGTTCTTATTCAATAATCACAGTGAGATTATTGCTCTATACAGTGGTACCTCTCTCTCTATACAGCGGTACCTCAGGTTAAGAATTTACCATAATTCGTTCTGGAGGTCCGTTCTTAATCTGAAACTGTTCTTAACCAGAGGTACCACTTTAGCTAATGGGGCCTCCCGCTGCCACCGCACAATTTCTGTTCTCATCCTGAAGCAAAGTTCTTAACCCGAGGTACTATTTCTGTCCCTTTTCTATGCCACCCCTGCATCAGCTAATCTGGACTTTCTGCCTCTGAGCTCTCTGTTCTAATACCCTCAGGGCCTGCCTGGTCCTGGGAGAGGGGGGGGGGGTCAAGAATGCTTTCCAAGGACACTGAGTCTGCCACCTGTCTCTCCCCTGGTGCTTCTTCTTCTTCCTGTTGTTCCTCTCCCAATATTTCCCAGCTCCTCCCCTCTGCAGCCTCTGAACTATGTCCTTCTACAAACCACTGTTCTAAATCTATACGGTCCTCCTGTTCTCAGGAAGGTTCAGGAGAAGGGGAGGCAGTTCCCAGCATTCCTCCTCAGTCCAGCCCCTGACAATAAGTGAACTGCAGTGGCTATGATCTCATACACACAAATCTCAAGTCTGGGGCTACCCAGTGGATATGAATGATGTAGCAAGCTGCTGCTTGTTGTGCAAATCCATTGCTGAATTAGTCGCATCCAGTTATGTCATTCCACTGGAACGGCCAATTGCATGTACGCACAATGAAAGTACACATCATACCGTTGGATTGCTATGACTCTAACCGTGCTCCACCTTAAGCATCTATTTGCCAGCTCAGAGCTCTACAAGAAGGTAAAGGGGAAAAACGGGGATGGGCGGATCAGTCTATTTCAGGTCCGGGTCAGTTTCACATGCAATTTATGCATAAATCTGTTCCATCCTGTTTCCACAGTAATCTATGTATTTTGGGGGGGTTTTAAAGAATGCACATGGACATTCATGTTCAAACACTAAATACATATTTTGTACTAAAAATACATTTAGACAGATATTTCATGTATGCTTTTATAAATATATTATTATCCTTGAATATGCAGTTTGGTGCCTTTTCCTTTTAAAAAAAATATTTTATTTTTCATTTTTAAAAAAACAAACAAACAATATTATTATCCATTTAAAACATTTTCAGTTTCTAGACATCTAAGATTACTTTTTTTAAGACGCTGTCTAGGTTTGCCATCGCCTTTCTCCCAAGGAGAAGGCATCTTTTAATTTCGTCATCCGAACTGAATTCGCCCGAACTGAATTTGAATTATGGTGCTGGAGGAGACTCTTGAGAGTCCCATGGACTGCAAGAAGATCAAATGCATCCATTCTTAAGGAAATTAGCCCTGAGTGCTCACTGGAAGGACAGATCCTGAAGCTGAGGCTCCAATACTTTGGCCACCTCATGAGAAGAGAAGACTCCCTGGAAAAGACCCTGATGTTGGGAAAGATGGAGGGCACAAGGAGAAGGGGACGACAGAGGATGAGATGGTTGGAGTGTTCTTGAAGCTACAAACATGAGTCTGACCAAACTGCGGAAGGCAGTGGAAGATAGGAGTGCCTGGCGTGCTCTGGTCCATGGGGTCACGAAGAGTCGGGCACGACTAAACGACTAAACAACAAGATTACTTAGATCCCCAGACTCCCCCCACTGTATCTAATTACGTTTTTCTAATCCATTTTATCTCCTTTTTTTACCTTAAATCATATTACATTATAAGTGTTATAACAATCCTGCTAACATTTTTAAAAATCTAAAATGGTCTTTAAGGTATTCTATAATATTTTTTCCCCACTCTTGGCTATTTTTTTTTTATCATCTTGGTGTTTGGTGCCTTTTCCAAGCTGCAAACTGTATTGCAAAATTCAGCAAAGGGCAGAATAATCTGTGAAGTCCTTGTTCAAAGAAACCAAAAGAGTGCAGGCCTAGTGATCACAGCAACTCTTGCAGTAGGCCTTGCACCAATGAGGCGGTTGCAAGGACTGAAGGTCCTCATCTTCCAACCGCTCTCTAAAACTCCTCCCCCAGGTCACTGCCTGGCAGCCTAAGGCTTCCTCATCCTGTCTCTGTTTGGTCTGCCCTCTTCATTTTTCTGTGTGTGCTTCGAGACCAGGAGGAAGGGGAACAGGTCACAGGAGGAGGAAGAGTTTCCCTGGCTTCTTCAGCAGCCTGACTCATTGCTGCCTCTTGGCCCCCTCCACTCCAGCCTCCACTTCTGTCTCTGAGCCTGGACTGCTCTCTGCCACAGCCTCTTCCTGCTCACTAAACCCTGTTACCTCTTCAGCTTCTGACACCTCCTCCTGCCCATTCGCTCCATCTTTTCCCTCTGGCCATTTATAGTCATCCTACCACCAAACCGCTGACTCTGAGCCTTCTTCCCCTGGGGGTTCCCTTGGGGTTCCCCAGCTGTTGCCTCCCACTCCTCTGCCAGTCCATGACAACCACTGATTAAGACCTTATTTTGTGCTGTCTCGAGGCGAGGGGTGTGGGAAGCTGCCTTATTGTTGAATTTTCCAACTTTCAAGTTCCCAAAATGAGCAGGTGCTAAAAAGTTGTAACAAAAGTTGCCCTGTTTAGGGGCGTTTTTAATGTTTGAAGTTCTGTTCTGTTTTTAATGTTCTGTTGAAAGCCGCTCTGCAGCCAATCAGAAGCCATGATTTGGTTTCCAAACATTTTGGAAGTCGAACAGACTTCTGGAACAGATTCCGTTCAACTTCCAAGGTACGAATGTATTTGGGAGATGGGTTGAACCTAACCTTCTCCCCAGTTGCTAGATTTTGATGTGCAGGGGCTATTTCCTTAAATTGGTGGGTTGTTCCATCCTATGAGCTCCACCTTGTATGCCGTCTTAAGTGGTACAGCCCAGAAGCAGAAAGAACGATGCCCTGAGTGAAAAGGAGCCCTGAGACTCAGGTACTCATTGTATTTCCATCAGACTGTTGGTGCGGCACTAGATTGCCTTCAGCAAATGATTAATTTAAGCTCGAATAGGTGATGCATTTGGCTCAGCACGTACTGTCAGCTTAACTGTGAATTTCTCATGGATCCATTTCCTGTCTCAGCAAATCCCTTGAGAGTCCAGGAAGGGGGTGAGACATAGGAGAGGAAACCAGGAGACGTTTTAAACCAGTGGTGGGGAGCCTTCAGCCTGTGGGCCAGACTTGGCCCACAAGGCTTTTTCATTTGACCTACAGTGGTACTTCGGGTTACATACACTTCAGGTTACAGATGCTTCAGGTTACAGACACCGCTAACCCAGAAATATTACCTCGGGTTAAGAACTTTACCTCAGGATGAGAACAGAAATCGTGCGGTGGCAGCAGGAGGCCCCATTAGCTAAAGTGGTACCTCAGGTTAAGAACAGTTTCAGGTTAAGAACGGACCTCCGGAATGAATTAAGTTCTTAACTCGAGGTACCACTGTATTTGGTGCAGGTACAGAGCAGGCAAGATAGGGCTTCAAAAGAACAATTGCGGGCTTAAAGTCATTTTAAAGCAGTTTATGGATGTTCAAAGAGTCATGGACTGGCCAGATGCAGAAGAGTGGTGGGAGGCACCAGGCAGGGAAGACTGTTAATCCCAGGGTCGTGTGTTGGGTGAAAGATTTCTGCATTGTAGGGGGTTGGACTAGATGACCCCATAGGTCCCTTCCAACTCTACAACTCTATGATTATAAAACATTGTGGCTGCACAATGAAAAGGACATCTGGAGGGGCCCTAAGTCATGGCATTCTTTGCAGTCTTCCAGATACTGCACTAGAAGTCCTATTTCATCCCCCATGATTTGATCACATGCACGTACACACACACACACACACACACACACACACACACACTATGGGCAGTGCAAGGTGTGTCAGAAACAGCATTCCCTTAAATGTCCTGCCAACTGTTTTACTGTCTTCAAAGGCAGGTCCTAACAATTCCATCCCAGCAACTGCAACGAACATGTTTTGCGAACAGGCTGCCTCAAAGGGAGACGAAAGACGACAGCCCTGCAAGACATGGAAAGGCTTCCGCTTGTAAAAACCTCCCCCAACAGCTGGGCAGGGGCACCTTAGAGAGCCTAGAGGCTTCCTTCAAAATGACGCAGAGAAATGATGGGACTCAGCAAGCCTTTACAATATTTTGTTGGCTCCTTTTGGACAAATAATTGTGAGGATCATCTGTTCAGCACCATAATTAACCTTAAGCTGAGTTTTTTGGGGTTGTTGTTTTTTTAAATCAGAATTGGTGGTTTGAAACCCTATAAAACTCACTTCCAAAAAGTTAATTGCTGCACGGTGAGTGAGCCAGGTTGGAATGAGATCATGTTCTTAGTTTAATTCCCAACAGAAATCACTTTTAACTGCCATGGCTAGCCTCTTGGGATTCTTCTTTCAGCAAGTGTATGCATAAAAGAGCTTGGGATCTAGGGGAAGATTGCGAGGTGATTTGCCGGACATCAACACAAGTTTCCAAGTCCCAATGCTTTAACAGAAGCAACAACAGACATCTACATCCACACACCCCATCCCACCCCAAAAAAGAAAAGATTGGGGAATGAGGAGTAAATTCACATGGGAAAGGATTTGTGTGCCAGCTTCATTTAAGATTATAAGAAGATCCGTGCTGGATCAGTGGCCCATCTAGACCATGGGACGCGGGTGGCACTGTGGTCTAAACCACTGAGCCTCTTGGACTTGCTGATCAGTAGGTTGGTAGTCCTGGCCAGGCCTCCGTCTATTGCACAAAAGGTTTACAAAGTTCAGTTATTGCAAAATAACTGAATGTCCTTTAGAGGAGAAATTGTGAATTGCAGAATTTTAAATACCAGTCATCATCCTTGGCTTCACTCAATTTTGTTTAAGCCAATTCCACCTTAAGGAGGAGGTGGGGTTGTGGGCTTCACGGCCCCTCCACACACGCAGCGGGTAGAGGCCAGCCCTGTGCGATTGGGGGGATTCCCAGCCGCGTCACCCCCTGGCCGGCCAATCGGCTGGCTTGGGGGCGTGGCTTGCCCTATAAAGGCAGGACGCAGCCGGGGATCTCCCTCTTTGCCGCCCTCCATCTGTTCCTGTTTTTCCCACCCTCCCGCCCTATAAGGTTTTCATTCCTTGACCCTGCTATGGACCTTGGTTGGTCGGCGTTGAGGGGCCTGGTAGGAATTGTTCCACTTGGCAAATTGACACCAGCCACTTGGTTTTCGCCTACCTCATAGCAAACTTTCACAACTTTCTGGGTATTGACGGTTAGGCATTGGTATTGTTCTGTAGATGGAAGAGGGGAGGTAGCGCCATCACCTGCCCCACATATTGAAGGGTAGTCCATTAAAGGATTCCGTGGGGCGTGGCCCTGTCCGAAGCCTAGGGAGGTTAGGACCTAAGGCACGCCCCCTAGCGGTGACCCCGGGGGAGTTCCTAGTTTATGTGCATTAGCAGGACTCCCCCTACTGGTGGTTAACCCTTCCCGGACTTCAAGCAGACGGGCTGGAGTCGGATATAGTCGGTTAGGACCAATGCCTAAGCCAACACTGCTCATCACCTGTAACCAATAAAGTTGTGGCCTTTTTTAGCCCATTAACCTTAATAATTGTGTCATGTGTCCTTATTTCCACCGGGGGGGGTGTTGGGAACTCACCATGCGATAAGACTCTTCCATTTTCTTCTAGTTGTGAGGGTGGGGGATGAGGAGGGGCCTCATAAGTAGAGCAGCCTAGGGTCTCTCTTCATCTAAATCCGGCCCTGCCCATAGTCACCTTTGACCGGACTTTTTAACCCATCTAGACCAGCATCCTGTTCTCACAGTGGCCAACCAGAGGATTGTGGGAAACCTGCCAGCAGGATGTGAGCACAAAAGCATTCTCCCCTCCTGTGGCTTCCAGCAACTGGTCTTCAAAACCAACAGTGGGGGGTGAAGCAATCATTAATAGCTTTATCTTCCATGAATTTGTACAATCCTCTTTTAAAGCGTTCCGAGTTGGTGCCCAGCACCGCCTCCTATGAAAGTGAGCTCCATAGTTTTTCTTATTATTATTTTTGAAAAGCCAGCAACTGCAGCAGAGGAAAACTTCAGGCTTTTTCCGCAGACAGCACGAGGGCATGTTTTTGACCAAGTAACTAGAGCAGAGTTTCATTTAAGCCCTGAACCAAGTCTGTACAAGCAAGGCTTTTAACACTGCATCTGCAGAGAGCAGGCAAAGGGGCCATCTATCAGGAGAACAGACTGTATCTAAACAACCTACAAATACCAGTTTGAGTGTACAGTGGTACCTCAGGTTAATTCGTTCTGGAGGTCCATTCTTAACCTGAAACTGTTCTTAACCTGAGACACCACTTTAGCTAATGGGGCCACCTGCTGCCACATGATTTCTGTTCTCATCCTGAAGCAAAGTTCTTAACCCGAGGTACTATTTCTGGGTTAGCGGAGTCTGTAACCTGAAGTGTCTGTAACCTGAAGCGTCTGTAACCCAAGTTACCACTGTAGACTAAAGGGGGACAGTGATGTGTAGATAAAAGCAATATATGTGTGTACACAACATCCAGAGCAGTGATCGTGTTAGAATGTTGGCTACCTTCTTATAGTTGCACAAAGGCCTACGGGCTTACGTTGGGATGCTGGAGAATTCCGACAAAAACAGAAATGAGAGCAAAATCGTGCATGCTTGCTTATTCTTCCTGTGTAGAAGAAGGGAATCAATCCAGCAAATGTGATCGGTATTTGCTGCTGCTGTTGCTTCCAGGCTGCGTCCACAAGGCAGTTTATTCTGTTTTGGGGACTTTTCCCTAACTCTTAAGTTCTGCATTATATTTGAGCCTCCTCTGAACTATAGTGCAAATTTGGTGCTCATTCCCATGTTATTTGCGTCCAGGGCGAGAGGAGGGGAACAGTTTGCAAATAATGTGAAAATGAGTGCTAAACTTGTGCTAAATATTCCACTATAGTTCCAGAAGTAGCTTTTGCATCATGCCCAAGCTCAAATACTTGTATAATGTGGAAATTAACAGTTAGGGGAATATTGTGAAAATGGATGTGACTCTTCAATTCTGTTTCTGATTATGAGGCCTCTTGGCAGATCATGCTAGCACATTATTGGAGCCTCATTGGTGGAGGAGTCTGGAGCACTGGTGCCGAGTAGGGGGGGCAGAGCTCCCCCAAAATGTTCAATGAAGGAGCCAGGGGCCCCTCAAAATTCTGCAGCAGCCATATATGCAGGCCATGGGATGTCCGCAAGACTCATCAGCATGCCTCACAGTGTGCACAAGTGATGTCAGCATGCCACGGGGCACAGGCGCACATTGCGAAGCGTGCTGACATCATGTGTACAGTGTGATGATGCCACACAGCTCCAGGCCCTCTCAATTGTGGGGGCAAGGGGGCACATGGGGTATGGAGGTCTGGTCTAAGTGCATTTTCCAGTCATGGGTGGTGAAACTTTGGCCCTCCAGATGCTGCTGAACTACATTTCCCAACAACCACAGCCAGTGTGGCCAATGATCAGGGATGGTAGGAGTTGTATTCCTGGAAAGGCAAAGATTCCCCAGCCATTTTAAGCCCATTGATTTCTGTTAGAGAGAAGGCCTGTCGTTTAGTGGTGAAGCAACTCCTTTGCACACAGAAGGTCTCTGGTTCAGATAGGGCTGAGAACAGCCCCTTCCTAAAACCCTTGAAATTTGCTGGTAGTCCCCCAACCTGGTACCCTCCAGATTTTTTTGGGACTGAAACTGCCATCATCTCCAGCTAGCATGGCCAATGCATGGGGATGATGGGAATTGTAGTCCAAAACATTGGGCACCAAGGACACCAAGTTGGGGGAGGCTAGTATAGACAATATGGAGCAATGACTTATACCAAATCAGACCATTAGTTTATCAAGCTCAGTATTGTCCTACTGTGCTCCTAGGCTATTGGGAGGCAGCTTAAGACATTTTCCCAAGGACCTCTCCCACACTGCATATTCGGGCACTGAGAGCATCATGAGAAACAATGTTTTGGAAGCTTTGGTCCTTCTGAATGAGATGCGCTTTGATACTGCGATATTGAGACTCAAATGATCAAGTCTAATCTCACATATTTATCTATCATCTATCTATCATCTATCTATCTATCTATCTATCTATCATCTATCTATCTATCATCTATCATCTATCTATCTATCTATCTATCTATCTATCTATCTATCATCTATGAAATTATTTTGAAAAGGCATGTCTTCTTTCCATCTAGGAAGGCTGAAGGTTGTAGGGTTAAGAGCAATGAAGCCATTCTCTTGAACTGACCACAGAAAACTCCTGATTTGCTGGAATGAACACACTTTATTAGAGCCTTGGGTATGCAGCCGTACAAGAACTCAAACTGTGGCTGGTAAGAAGAAAAGCAGGAAAGGAAAAATCAGAGCAGTATCTCAAATGAGAAGGAAAGGCTGATGTGTTCAAGGTGCAGACTTAACGGCCAGAGACGTGGACCTGTTCACGAGATGAGATCACTTTTCCGTCTTGGACCTCCTCGACAATTGTGCGGACTTGGCGGGTGGTTGAGGGTCCTACAAGGAGACAGAAGGGAGGGGGGATGTTATTTGCAGGACAGTGATTCAGCCTCCACCATTTGCTGTCCTCCGTCTCTGACCTACACATCAGCCAAAGCTCACTTTTAGAAGGAGGATTTTAACATCTCCCATGGAACCTCAGAATGTGTTGCTTTACCAAACCATGGAAATGCAGAGCAAGCTTTGCAGGACTGGCATTTAAAGGGCTTCTTGTGCTTTGATCAACATCTGCAGAACGTTTCTTCAACCTTTACAGACCCGGGGCCAATCTTTAACTCCAACCAGCCACTTTCTATTTGTAACTTGGGGCCCACTTTTATTTCATACCCTTTCTCATTTCCCTTCTCCCTCTCTCCTACACACACACACACACGCACACATGCACATACTATCCCCTCTTCCTCCTTCCATCTTTCTCCTCTGCAGCTTGCCCCTTCTTTTTTAAAAAAATGAAACAAAGAAAAAAAATAGTGGCTCGACCCCCTTAAGACTTAACTGGCATGACCTACTTAAGAAGAACTTTACTGAGTCACACTAGAGGTCTGTGTAATGCAGCATCCTATATCTACAGGGCTGAACCAGATGCCTCTGGGAAACCCACAACAGCCAGCAACTGATATTCAGAGACATGCCACCTTTGACACTGAAGGCGATAAAGCCATGATGCCAAACAACCATTGATAGCCTTCTCCTCCATGACTTTGTATATTCCCCTTTTAAAGTTGTTCAGGTTGGTGGCCAACACTACATCTTTCCATGCCTTAACTATGGGCTGTGTGGCTGTGTGAAGAAGGACTACATGTTTTCTTTTCTATTTTGCTTCTCCTACCATTCCTCTTCAAAAGGAAAGGGCCATAGTTCAGTGGCAGAACTTCTGCTTTGCATTCAGAAGGACTGAAAGCCAAGCCCCAGCATCTTCAAGTAGGGCTGGGATAGACCCCAGTCTTTGGAGAGCTGCTGCCAGTCAGTGTAGACAATACTGAACTAGATGGACTAATGGTCTGACTCAACCTAAGGCAGCTTCCTATGTTCCTATAGGACAACCCGTAGCTCGATCCAGGTTGAGTTACAACCCGGTTGTTGACTATGACTCATTCGTTGAAGGCCAGTGCCTTACTCCAATTAGTTTCCTGTGTTATCAAGTAACTACATGCATTTACTAATACAAATGACGTAGACTGCTTTGTTGAAACATGGCACCCTTTTATGAAATACTTCACTTATAATCCCGAAGAATGGCAACTGCTGAAATCACAGACTGGACTTTGGCAAACTTAACTAGAGCAATCCCTACTGGATGGTAAAAATATAGAAGCAGCTACCATCTTGAATGGCTAGGCCTATTTGTTGACAGCATCCTGATGAATGTATCATCTCCTGTCTGTCTGCATGCTGCAATATTCTCAGCTTTTATAAAACAAAGAGAACTTCTGAAAAGCAAAAGGAAGAGCAATGGCCCAACAGATCCTTACCACTAGAAATCGCCGACGAATACTGGGAAGAAATGCTGCAAGGAGAGAAAGACAAGGCTAGATTAGAGAAACATGAAGAGTTCATTTTCAGCTGCAGTGCAGCAGGTGCAGAAATGGTAATCAAATGCGCTAAAAGAAAAGGCACAGCAACACAACCTTGTGCCCAGTTAATTTCGTGATCAGATTGCTTTAAAATAAAGGAACCCCAGAGGAAGCCCTGAAACATTTCCATTTGTTACATTTTCTCCTCTGGCCCAATACTCCCGTCTTCTTCACACATTACAGCAAACACAGCTACGAGTGTTTGTATGGGAAAGTGTACCTGTGTTTTCATACAGATCAGCTGCTGTGTACACAGAGTGTATCCTAGTTGGGTGACACGTGTGAATAACTGTATGAGCATGGAAACACAACTCTTTTTATTCACAAGAATGCAGGTTGTACACACATTGGATGTAACGTGTGAAAGGCCCTTATGACATTCTGCAACAGGCCAATGGGGGCGGAGGACTGGATATAGGACTTCTGTGCCTTTAGAAATGTACCAGGTTTGCAAGCCAACACAAGACGTTGCTCAAGGGTAGCATGGTGTGTTGACACTATTGCATCAAAAGCACCCACAACAGCTGGACCTAGTGTGCCAATGGCACATGATGTGCTTAACATACATCAGAAATAATGGGATGGGAGGACAGGCCGAGAACAGCCAGCAATCCTAAAAAATTACTTGGCAATTGAAAGACATCCTCTGTCGTGGACTGGTTGGGCACAGAGGAATGGTGGGAGGAACCAGATGGGGAACCACCAGGGGAAGAAGGCTCAGAGCCTGGGGAGTGGTGGTGGGACATTGTTGAGTGGTCAGAGGAAAAAGACTGGGAAGAGGAAGGGTTGGAAACTGAAGAGGTAACAGGGCTTAGTGAGCTGGGAGAGTGTGTGACAGAGAGAAGTGCAGAATCAGAGGCAGAATCTAAAGCAGGAGAATGGGATGAGGAAGGCCAAGAGGCAGAGATGAGACCAGCTGGTGCAGAGGCATGGGTGTCTTCTCCTGCTACGACAAACTTCTCTCCCCACTGGTCTCCCAGAACCAGAAGAGGCGTGAAAAGGGCAGAGGAAAGGTTGGCTGCACTTAGGCACAGTCTCCAATTGCTTGGGGAAAACCCTGGAGAGGAGTGGGCTGTGACAAGGTGGGGACTTTCAGTCTTGGCAACTGATCCATGGGGCAAGACCTACCAGGGATGAGCTGCCAGGTTCATTAGGCCCGACACTCCACCAAGTCTGTGCAGATCATGTTCTTGCTAACAAAGAGTTAGCTCCAACTTGCACAGTGTGATTTACTGCCAGCTCACTCCTGACATCCTCCTATTTCAGCCTATTGACTCCTTATCCAACATTAGAAAACAGCCCCCCTCTTTATACATACTGGGCTTCCTCTCCCTCCAGCAGGCGGCGGTAGGTGGCGATCTCCTGTTCCAGGCGGGTCTTGGTATCAAGGAGGATCTTGTATTCGTGGTTCTGGCGCTCCATGTCGCACCTCAGCTCACCCAGCTGCTCCTCCACGCTGGTGATCATAACCTGGATCTGGGCGAGCTGGGCTCCATAGCGGGACTCTGTCTCTGCCAAGCTGCCTTCCAGTGCTGCTTTCTGGGGGAAGAGAATTGAGAGAGAGGACATCAGAGTTGGGCAGAAGGATGGGAGCCCAACAGTAGGTGGCGCCAATGAGCCAAAGACAGACACAGCTACCCTCTGACTGGTCAGAAGCAAGAAGGCAGGCAGGTGGCAGCTCGCTGAGGACAGACTGATGTTGGTGGGGCAGCACCCCTTTCACCCTAGTAGACCTTCACTGGATTCCTCCCCGTAACTGGGAATTCTGTGCAATAAGATTCCCTAATCGAAGAGAAACACAGGGGCTCTTGGTCCATGCATATTAAGAACATAAGAAGAGTCTTTCTGAGTCAGGCCAGTGGTCCATCTAGTCCAGAATCCTGTTCTTCCAGTGACCAACTAGATGCCTGGGGGAAGCCTACAAGCAAAATCTGAATGCAACAGCACTCTCTCTACTTGAGACTCCCTGCAGCTAGCATTCTGACTGTGTGTCAGGATGTTGTCAGCAACTCCCGGCTGGTTGCCCGGGAAAGCATAAAGACAAGGAAAAGTTTCTTACTGTCCCTTTTTTATTTCAATCTTTACAGAGAGAGGCTATAGAACTCAGACTCTTGGATAATGGCATTGTCCCAAATGAATTTCCATCCCCATCCCTGTCTCTCCCACTTCCTCATTCATGACTTCTATGGGTGCTGCTACATACCCTCTGTCTTTGAGCTCTTTGCTCTCCTACTTTTAAGGCTTGCCGGGTTCTGGGAGATGGAGGGTCTGGAATGCTTTCTAATAACAGCGTATCAGCCAGGCGTTGTTCTGGCTCTCCCATGATTTTCCAGCTTTCCCCCTCACCTGCCTCTGAGCTGCAACCTCCCACAAACCCCTGTTGCAAATTTATACTGTCTTTCTCTTCCTCCTCCCTGGAAAGGTCAGTCCCTGACACTGTGGAGGTAGACTACAGCCATCATGACTTGTAGCCATTGATAAAAAGGTAAAGGTACCCCTGCCCGTACGGGCCAGTCTTGACAGACTCTAGGGTTGTGCGCTCATCTCACTCTATAGGCCGGGGGCCAGCGCTGTCCGCAGACACTTCCGGGTCACGTGGCCAGCGTAACAAGCTGCATCTGGCGAGCCAGCGCAGCACACGGAACGCCATTTACCTTCCCGCTAGTAAGCGGTCCCTATTTATCTACTTGCACCCGGGGGTGCTTTCGAACTGCTAGGTTGGCAGGCGCTGGGACTGAGCGACAGGAGCGCACCCCGCCGCGGGGATTCGAACCGCTGACCTTTCGATCGGCAAGTCCTAGGCGCTGAGGCTTTTACCCACAGCGCCACCCGCGTAGCCATTGATAGCTACATGAATTTGTCTAACCCTCGTTTACGCCCTCCAAGCTGATGGCCATTACAACACCTTCTGGAAGCAAATTCTAATATTTGCTTTCTCGGAGAAGGTAGAAAGTCATTGTTGGAATCCCCAGCAAGTCAGGTCTGGTGGTGGGGTGCGACACTATGCAACCGTTTCCCTGATTAAGGGGCAGGGAGAAGATTGCCTGAATGCCGTACCGTGCTAAGCTGGGACTGCAGCTCTATTTCCAGGCCTTGGAGGGTTCGTCTCAGTTCCGTGACTTCCGACTTGCCGCTGTGCAGCTGCTCCGTGTTCATGGCAACTTCGCGGTTCAGCTCTTCGGTCTACAAGGAAATGGGGAGACAGCGCAATAGTGACCTCACCAATCAAAATGCCCAGCATTATTTTCTTGTTTCTTCCCCCCGCCCCCCAAGAAAGTGCATTCACCCCAAAGGAAGACCCACCTTGCTGAAGAACCACTGCTCAGCATCCTTCCGGTTCTGCTCCGCCAATGTCTCATACTGCTCACGCATCTCCGCCAGGATCTTGGTCAGATCCACCCCAGGAGCAGCATCCATTTCCACAGAGATCTCACCACGGATCTGGCTTCGGAGGACTGTCATTTCCTGTGATGGAGGCACACGGAGCAAGGTTATTTGTAATTAAGATTCTATCATGTTGTTGATTTTATTGTACACCACTATGATTGTTTTTTTAAGTGTTGGCAATTTAGAAATATTCCTATAAACAAATCAGATGCAACTTCTTTGGGGGAAATTCCACCGATCTGAAAAATATAGGTTGTTTTTAAAAAGAGATTGGCCTTTGTTCAGCACTTAGATTGCAAACCGTAACGAAAGTGTCTTTCATAATGTGCTTCTGTTTCATGTAAGGATTTTCCTACATGCATCTGAAAACACGAGGCTGGTGTTGTCAAGGGTCAGCTATCCTGGATCAGTACCATATTTTTCCGTGTATAACACGGCCCCTATTTTGGGGGACTCCAAATAATGAAATCCCCCATATGCACCATACGTGTATAAGACGACCACCAATTTTAAACCTGAAAAAATAGGGGGAAATACAGTCTTATACACGAAAAAATACGGTAGTTACCACACTTGCCAGTAAACTAATTGAAGATGTACTAGAGAATGACTGGTAAGGGAATCAGCGGGTGCCTGCGGCCATTTGATCCTGACAGCCTAATTCTCACACAATGAATTATTTTGAGCCGTGGCCCCAAGGATTTCGTTCTTCTGCACATTGCTCTGGATACACTGAGTTTAGATTGGAGGCCAACCATTGCTGCAATCTGGCTTTGTAGAGACTGGTTTTTATCTCATTGCTGTTGCAATCAATTGTAGACATTGCTACTCCTCCATTTTAAGGGGTTAGGGTTAGGGTTAGGTAGTGTGGTTTTGATTTGGATGACTATTATTATTATTATTATTATTATTATTATTATTATTACTTCTTTTCAGCCAGAGCTTGCCAGAGCTCAGTTCTGGCACCTCTCAGGTGGGCGCCATTGCCATTCTAAGTGAACAAGGAAGAAGTTCATGGTGAACTCTGGCACCTCTTTTTCTAGAAAAATAGCACTGATTATTAATACAGTATTTTAGTAGTAGCAGTAGTATGTGTTTATGAAATCTTGTACATCTTTTTCAAGGGCCGACTCTGCCCTAAAAGGCACACTGGAGCAGATCTAGGCTAGATTCTCACAGCTGTACTTGACATGTAGAACTCAGCCTGTTCACTTTTCCAATGGACTTTTAAGGGCCGATTCATTCACGCATCTTCAACACTTGATGGCTGCAGTATCTAAGAGTGACTTGCACATGTGAATGGGCCTTTACAGACAGAACTGTCAGAACCTCTTTAAACGCAATGCTTTCCAATGGAGTCCATTCCTAGACTTGACGTTTGTGATCAAACATATGTTCATGGGTAAATCAGGCCCAGGTTTATGGTTACACAAATTGTTTGGTAAGTGTCTGGATCAGAGCCCAAGAGGTCTGTTTCCTGCCCATTTTTCCAATGATATTTCAAAGACATTTCACTGTGGCACAGTCTGTTGTGCTGGGCCATTCATAAGACGCGTGCAGCGTGTACAACCACATTGGACAAAAAGAACGTGTCTTGGGTTCATCAGACATAAACCAGTTGAATGCTGGTGTCCTCCCCTCCCCTTTAAAAATGTGCACCCCTCTGTGACATTGCCCATTGGGCATTCTTACCTCCTCATGGTTCTTGTGCAGATAAGCCAATTCCTCCTTTAGATTTTCCAGCTGCATTTCCAGATCAGATCTGGACAGTGTGAGATCATCCAAGACTCTGCGCAGACCATTGATGTCAGACTCAACACTCATGCGCAAGGCCTGCTCTGTCTCAAACCTGCATCCACAAAGGATTGAGAGGAAGAGGGAAGGGGAAAGGGGTAAGAGGTTGTCCCAGGAAATGTTTATCATACAGCTCCCACCCATGGTGCTGGCTGTGAAACCAACCCAACCACTGGGTTGTGTGTGTGTGTTTTTAACAATTAAACCTACTTGGTTCTGAAGTCATCAGCGGTCAGCTTTGCATTGTCAATCTGCAGAAGGATGCTGGCATTCTGAACACTGGCAGCAAGGATCTGCAAGGGAAGCAGGGAATGGGTGGTTTGAAATGGTTAAAATTCTGGGCAAGTTTTATTTTATTTTTAGGGAACCCTCGACTGGCATTTCATTCAGGACCTAGCCTTGGGCTACATGAAAGCTCTGGGACGTTCTTTCTAATTTACTTAACAGAAAGCCATTTCAAGGGTGGGAAATCATAGAGGAATCACAGAATTGCAGAGTTGGAAGGGACTCTGAGGACCATCTGGTCCAACCCCCTGCAATGCAGGAATATTCAGCTGCCCCATTCAGGGATCAAACCTGCAACCTTGGCGTTATCAGCACTGTGCTCTAACCAGCTGAGCTCTCCAGGAGAAGCATGGCATGCACTAAATTATCATCATCATTTTTTTTTTAATGTGACGTCTTCATCCTTCAGCGTTCCAGATGCATTTTTACTAGGGCTTGTGCAGGGGAACATCCCAGTAGATAGTGCCCCGTATTAATTAGTGGGGACACCATTTAGAGTACAGGGTCTAACCTCCAGCTGTCCAGAATCTGTTGGGAGTCCCCCATATTAGCCCTGGCCACTGGCATTGCTGGCTGGGGCTGATAGGAATTAGAGTCCCACAACATCTGGAGAAGAAAAGGTTAGTCACCCTCTGGATTAGACTTGAGGAACAAAAAATGTCATGGGCTGACCCCAGTTTTAAGGGATCCAAAATAAATTAACTTCCCGCACTAAGGAAATCCTAGTTAATTTTACTACAGAAGAGGCTTTGGTTTGGCTGATGGCATTCCTCCACAGCCTCCATAGCCCAACAGTTAATCATTATACCTCCCAACTAGAAGGTTGTCTTGGACCTTGGGCTACTTCACATAGGTCCTGTGTAGGGGGAAAGTGTATACCTTCAGACAGGGTGTACACTAGGAGCATCCCAGACCCTGAGATTTCAGGGCCCAAACCTTAGACTTAGGGGCATCCCCTGGTGATGTCACAGAGGTGGACCCTGGCCATTCTTCCTCTGCACTCCCACCCACCTCTGAGCCCTGGAGATGGAAGTTAATTAGAAGAGGGAGTCTCTGCAATAATCTGCAGCAGGCTGAAGCTTGCAGGCTGTATGCACAGTCTTCTCAATAAAATAAAATAAAAATTAAATTAAGGCACAAAAGAAAGTAGTATACCACTAATAGTACCACAATAGTAGTGCAGTAGTGGCAATAATGGTATTTCTGGACGATAACTGGGCTAGTTGCAGCTACACAGCCAAGAGTCCTGTGGTGGCATTTAACTAAAGAAAGCTATGTACAAAAGGAGGGGAATACCCAATGGCTATGAAATGTAAGAGACAGGGGTAATTCAATGGCATTTCTACGCAAGGACAAATCGTCGGCAAGATAAGATCTGTGACCCGTTCACAGCACTAGCAAGCACTATCTTGAAAATCTTTGCTTTACAAATTTAACAGCTATAGTGGGAAAGAAACACACCTTACTGATTAAGTCTAAATTCAAGGGGGGAAAACATCAAATGTGCTGATCAGTGTTAGCTCAGCAGGTTCATGTTGGAACTTCCTTTTAATATTATTTTCTGATTGTGGTTAATATTATTCTGACATCATCAGCTAAGTGTTCTTGGATTTTAAAAATCCTTGGCGTAATACCTACTTACATGTTACACAGACTAAAAGAATTGGATTTGAGGTCTCTGGGTGCTAAGCAGATTAAAAAAAAAAAAGGTTTTCTCCCCAAACCTTTCAGACTTAACTCATGGGCTTGTTAACAGCCAGTTTGCTATGGTTTTCCATCACAGAATTGTAGAGCTGGGAGGGACCCTGAGGATCATCTAGACCAACCCCGTGTAATGCAGGAGTCTGCAGCTGTCCCATATGGGACTCGAACCCTCAACCTTGGCATTATCAGCACCACGCTCTAACCAACTGAGCTATCCAGGCTAAGAAGCCCCCTTAGAGTCACCTCACCATACCTTGCTCCGCAGATCCTCGATGGTCTTGAAATATGGGCTGTAGTCACGGTCTGGACCAGGTGCTTGCTTCTTGTACCACTCCTTGATCTTAAACTCCAGCTCAGTGTTGGCTTCCTCCAGCGCCCGCACCTTGTCCAGGTAGTTAGCCAGGCGGTCGTTCAGGTTCTGCATGGTCTCCTTCTCGCCCCCGGCCAGAAGGCCTTCGCCACCACCAGCGACAAAGCTTCCACCGAAACTTCCACCATAGCCTGCACCAAATCCACCACCAAACCCACCACCAAGGTTGCTGCTGCTGCAGAAGCTGCCCCCATAGCCACCACCAAGGGCACTGCCTACCCCAGAGACATAGCGAGAGGAAGAGATGGAGACGCCACCAGCTCCGCCATGGATGCTCGGGGCTCTGTATCCTCCACCCATATGGACGGAGGAAAGCCGGGAGGAACCCCCTGCAAAGGAAGGCCCCTTCATTGAGGAGGAAGAGGTGTATTGCCTGTAGGTGGTGGTCATGGCTGCCAGGAAATGGAGACACTCAAGCCCAGAGAGATGTTCTTGCTGCTTTCTAAACGACCGAGGGAACTAACGGCTCTCTCGTGCCCCATGCTCCTTTTATCTCCAAAGTTGGAGGGGGGCGTTGCTTTGGAAAAGCCCTTCTTCTCTCTGCTTTGCATTCCCCAGGGCTTTCGTCATCACAGACATCAAAAGCCAACATCCACGCTCATCGTTTGTCTCCCCAGGTCTATTCATGCGTGTGTCACATTCCAGCAGATACACCTTGCCCTACAAAGGGCGGTTTTGTGTTTCCCCTTCTGTTCCCAGGTAGTGTGATTCAGAAAACAGGAGGACTATTGCTCAAGGGTACGGTGTAAGATTGCCACCTCGTTTCCCTGAACGAACAGCGTGCCCAGGTAGAAACAATGAGCTCTTGAGAGCTGGAAATCTCAGGGAGAGGGGGGAAATCATTACAAAACAAAGGGATATTTATACAGGAGTCCAAGCTCTAAATGCCTTGCACATCTGTTTCTGGCAGGAGACGCAAACCTGAAAGTTCTGGCCAGGGGCTGTTTCAGGGAGCGCAAGAAATGAAGAAAAAGTCCTACACAGAAGATTGCAGGTTCACATTGCATGGATGTGCAGTGGGAGATTTGTCAGTCGATACCCGTGGGAGCTTTGATCCCAGCACCAGAAGGGAACTCTCACCAATATCACAGTATGTGATATCCTTTGATTGAACAAAGATGCAGGGAAAGGAAACTACATCCGTAGAGTTTCTGATTGTTTAGCAGTTCTTACTTCTTAAAGAAAGAAACGAAACAAGGGAAGGCCTGGGACTATTGTTCAAGTTCATGGGAGCTTCAAAATGCCACATGTTCCAAGTTATTCCAATCATGATCACACCGGGCTCTCATTTCTGGTGCAACTGAGTCACACTTAGAAAGTCAGGCGGTTCACAGCCTTGTTCACCTCCTTCTGACAACTGCAGGGTGCCACAGTGACAGCAAGAGCTAAGCCTGCTGTGCCCTTGTGCAAGGAGACACACACACACACACCTAACTGGAGAAAGTCGCACCCACTAATCTAGGCCCCTCACTTCCTAATTGCACTGCAATGAATTTATACCCAGGAACATTTCATTTTCAGGACAAAGAATGCATTTCAAGGGCATAAAAAGGTTTGGGAAGAGCTTGTTTTTAAAAAACAAAAACAAAAAAACACCAGTATGAGGTTGTTGTTCTTCTCCAGTCTGCAACTTTTGTGCTCTTCCTGAGGCTGTGTACACACTACACCTTTAAAGCACATTTGAAGTACATCTCTCTCTCTCCAAAGATTTCTGGGCACTGTAGTTTGTTATGAGCTGGTCAGAACTGTAGGGTGAACTCCTATGCCCCACTGAAATGGGGAGTGCCTAAATGTGCATTACTGAAAGCTTTAACATAAGGAAATTCCACTGGAGTATACTAAGTGGTCTCTGAACTCCTTGATGGGTTGATAATTAACTATTGTTGTTTTCTGCTAGCTAAACCATGAGTGTTTAACCTTAGATCAGGTGACAAAGGTATTTGGTTGCAAATCTCCATTTTGAAAGCCCTGTGGCATTTTGTGGCAAAAGTGGGTGTTTGTCACTACAATTTCATCCCACACTGATTTATACCAGAGGTGGGGAACCTGCAGACCTCCAGGCTTGTGCTCCCTCCAAAACATCAAAGGCAAAAAAGCAGAATACCATCTTCCAGGGTGCCATCTTCCCATTTTTTCTTGCAAAAACATGGCGGCCATTTTGGGTGCCATGATCTCGCATAATTCCGCACTGCAAAAAAAGTCATTTTTCCGGGGGAGTCGTGGCGCAGAATCACACAAGATCATAGTGCCCAAAATAACCACTGTTCTCTCATAAGGAAAAAAACCCAGATTTCACTGTATTTCTGGGGCAGTTGAGGGGTCTGCATCAGGCGCAACCTACACAGCAAATAGCCAAGGAGTGTGGTGGGAATTGTAACAACATCTGGAGGACTAACAGTTTCCCCTACCTCAACCTATTTGGAAGTTCTTTAGATCAGTGTTTCTTAACTGGGGGGGGGGGGCATATGGCCCCCTGGGGCACCCCAGGATATTCCAAGGCAGCCACAGGTGAAATTATATAATTTGTATAATTATAAAAAAAAATTAAAAATGTTCTATTTATAAACAAAATACAAAATAGCTACCTTTCTATTATTAGGAGGAGGGGGCACAGGAAGGAAACAAGGTGGGGCCATGGTCGGAAAAAGGTTGAGAAACACTGCTTTATATTCCTGTCAAATTTACTTCCAAATATATGTGCTTGAGCAAGATGGCAGCAGTGAATCTGCTCTATGCACGCAGGAAGCAAAACAAACAAACAAACCCTTATATTAATAATTTAGTGATGTATGGAAGTGAGAGCTGGACCATAAAGAAGGCTGATCGCCGAAGAATTGATGCCTTTGAAGTCTGGTGCTGGAGGAGACTCTTGAGAGTCCCATGGACTGCAAGAAGATCAAACCTATCCATTCTGAAGGAAATCTGCCCTGAGTGCTCACTGGAAGGACAGATCCTGGAGCTGAGACTCCAATACTTTGGCCACCTCATGAGAAGAGAAGACTCCCTGGAAAAGACCCTGATGTTGGGAAAGATGGAGGGCACAAGGAGAAGGGGACGACAGAGGAAGAGATGGATGGACAGTGTTCTCAAAGCCACTAGCATGAGTTTGACCAAACTGCGGGAGGCAGTGGAAGACAGGAGTGCCTGGCGTGCTCTGGTCCATGGGGTCACGAAGAGTCGGTCACGACTAAACGACTAAACAACAACAACAACATATTAATAATTAGGATGGCCAGTTGGAAAAGAGAAGAGGTCCATTGCAACTTTAGTAAAGGTAAAGGTACTCCTGCCCGTACGGGCCAGTCTTGCCAGACTCTAGGGTTGTGCGCTCATCTCACTCTATAGGCCAGGAGCCAGCGCTGTCCGCAGACACTTCCGGGTCACGTGGCCAGCGTGACAAGCTGCATCTGCAACTTTAGTAGAGGCATAAAAGAGGGATTTTCAGGCAGGGATGGTTTGCCGTGCAAGTCACAGCTGTTGGCAAGCTACACTTGCTGAAACTCCCTGTTCTGCTCAAGAAGGGAAAGCGAAGGAGCCCTTTCTTGCGTCTGCTCACCCAGAAGGAGCTTTTGGGGTTTCATGCTCAGAGACAAACCCAGGAGCAAAAGGAAGCAGGAACCTGGATGAGCCAAAAAGAGCTCATCTTATCACCACCCTCTTCCTCCTCACACTTCAGGGAGTGTCCCCAAACAGAGGGGTCCCATTTAACTCTCACGGTTAACAGCCTATCCTTTCTGAAAATGTGTCACTGGGGACTGGCGAACCTTTTCCAGTCAGCGAGCCGGATCCTGACTTCCCCCCAACTTCCCCACGGGTCCTTTTGACAGGTAGGCATCCTGCACCTTTGAAATAAAACCGCACAGGCAAAAGCTCCAGGATTTACAGGTCCTCTGCTTTTTGCAGAGAGCAGCAACTTCACCTGCCCTGCACCTGACAGCATGGATGACATCAGGTGTAGGGCAGGTGAGCGTGGCTGAAGAGAAACAGCCTAGTGGGCCAAATCAAGACCCCTCCTGGGCCTACGTCCATTGCCATACCTTCTGGCAGTGAATTCTGAAGGCAAATGTCGCTTGGAATGCAGACCTATGGACTTTACTGCATCCCCTACACACACAAATCTGAAATGACGACCCCCGTCTCTGAGGGAGGGCTATTTCCCTGGATACCTGCCTACCTTCCACCCTCCAGTCCAGACAGCATTTGCATCACAGCCAGAGAGCACAGGCAGTCGTTGCCACATCATGCGCAAGGGGACTGCGTGCCAAATGAACGTTGTCACCCTGTGACTGGCGCATTCTGTTTCCTCGCTCCTGCGTTTCCCACGCGTTGCCAGCTTTGGCTCTTAACCAAGCTCTAATTATTTCTTTTTTTCTCTCTCCTTTTCTTTTCACAGCCCTTCAGAAAGGTGGAAACAATTCTGTGTACTCGGGGATCAGTAAAACTTGCCCTGGCTTGACTCCTGGCATCCTATTCACCTTGGCGCCTTTTCTTAAGGAATTACGTGGCTTCTGTTGGGTGAATAGCCTCAGGGCAGCATTGCCAACCATGACTTATACTTTTGGTTTGTGGTGTCTCTCTCTCTTTCATTATGGTTTTATTATTTTTATTTTTACTAGGTAACTGTGCCAGGATTTCTCCTGGCAAGAGCCATCAGTAGATGGATTTTTTAAAAAATAATAATTAGCACTTTATAAATTGCATATTTATCCTGTGTTTTGTTTTGTATTTGTTCCTAATCTTTGTTTTATGTATTCTTTTCTACTACATGTTATTTTAGCTGCCTTGTGGGCCTCAGGCTGAAAAGGCTGGATATATACCGTATTTTTCTGCTGGCTCCTCTGACCAAGTATGCCAACCTCTTTGCTAACCCTCTCCCGACACACTTGGCCAACCAAGGGGAAGGCCCTTTTCTCGGTCCTGCCACCGTGAGAACGTGGGGCAGGGCCTTCTTGGTGGCTGCTCCCAGACTTCAGAACTCCCTCCCTAGAGAAGCTAGACAGGCTCCCTCCTTGTTGCCATTGAAGACCTTCTTGCATTTGCAGGGGAGAATAAGCAAGCATGATGGCAGTGCTTAGCTCTTTTCCTATCCAAGGCCGACACTACCGTTAGGCAGAGTGAGGCGGTCACCTCAGGCAGCTGATTTGGTGTCACAAAAAGGCAGCAAATTCTGGTTTGTTTCTTATCATGGTGGGGTTTGCTTTTTTACTGCCAAGGAGAGGAGTTTGGGGGTTTTCTACCTCAGGTGCCGAAACAAATTGCCCAGCCTTAGAAAGGTAGGAAGCAACCTTATTCTGAGTTTGACCATTGGTTCAACAAGACCAGTATCACGTATATTTAGTGGCAGCAACTCTCCAGGGTTTCAGGCTGGGCCTCTCCTTGCCCTACCTGAAGATGTCAGAGATTGGACCTAGGATCTTCTTTGTGCAAATTATTTACAATCTTGATTGAGGGGAGAGAAGGCAAGGGTACAGTTTGGGCTGGATCTAGACACATCAAAAAAATGTTGTAAATCTTGTGATGGGAAATCACATTGCCGAAGGATCGAATTCTACAGCGCCCTCTGGTGTCACAGTGTTGTAATGCATTTAAAACACTTTAAAAGAAAAAAACCTAATGTAGCTGAGCCCTTGGTTTTCTACCTCAGGCCGGCAAAATATCTTAGGGTAGCCCTGCTCACCAAGTCTTCTCTGCAAATGCCTTCATTTTCCTTCCGAATTCATCCTCCAACAGGTTCCAAGGACACTTCCAGACAACCTGTTTCCCGAGCATTCAATAGATCTCCCTGTTTGCTGGGAGGCTAGACAGCATTGCCTCGAGCAAATCTCACTCCACACTTCGCAATCCGTTTTCCCGTCACCGTCCTTGTTGCAAAATATCTGGTCTTTTGCGAGAAGCGGATGTGTTGCACAAGACATCCCAAGCAGCTGTGGTTCAGCAACCTGAATTTGGGGGCATGCAATTGAATCACACGAAGTCAGCAAAATCAGGGGCAAAAATGACAGAGGCAAGGAATTTGGGGGGGGGTGGAATTAGTAGGTTTAGTAATTGCTTAAGCACCCACTTTCACCTGCTACTCCACCCCAGCAAATGTACCCTCCCACCTCTGCAGTCAAGTTAACTGGTGGCATAGGCACAAACTCCTTAGGACTGAGGTGTCTTCAGCCCTCTTAATATTGTTGAGTGAGGGGCTCAGCCTCCTGCAATATTGAGGGGGCGGAAGAGGCTGAGCACCAAGCCAAAAGCAGTGCAGCATCAGTGGCAGGCTCCTCCTGAGCATAAGAGAGGTGGAACTGTGGCCACTGAAGCTGCACAGCACAGGACTAGGCACTCAGCCTCCTCCAGATGATGCGTACATGATGAATGCCATGCTTGTGGTGTCACTAATGTGTGACGTGCACACGCCACCGCATGCAAACCGTGGCACTAGCTCCCCCCTTCCAAATCGTGGGCCCAAGCTGGGGCCTCCAAATGGTGGACACCTGTTTTTAGGAAACCAGATCATTGATATACTGTGAGCTTCCTTCCCCATTTCACACGGGATTCCCTTATACCAGGGACGTCCAACAGGTAGACGTGATCTACTGATAGATCACTGGACATCTGGGGTAGATCACTGGTAGATCACTGGCTCCCCCCAAAGACACTGCTCAACAACTTTGACTCCCCTAAAAAAGCTCAACAGTTTAGCCCTACACCCCCCAAAATGGTACTCCTCCCTAAAACAGCTCAACAACTTTGACCTGAACCCCCCAAAAAGGGGGTAGGATCACTGCCAGTTTTTAACTCTGTGAATAGACTGCAGTCTCTTGGGAGTTGGCCACCCCTGCCTTATGCAAATATATGGTGCAACCCATTTGGAATACCGTGTGCAGTTCTGGTTGGCTCACCTCGAAAACAATAGGAAAGATCGGGGAGAGACTTAGGAGGAAAGGTTGCAACATTTGGGAACCTTCAGCTTAGAAAAAGGAAAACGAGAGGCAAAATAATAAAGAGGTGTTCAAAACCACGTGTGGCATAGAGAAAGTGACCAGAGGAATGTTTTTCTCCATTTCTCACAACATCAGAATTCACGGACATCCAATTACGCTGAACACTGGAAGATTCAGAACAGACAGGTGTCAAAAAATGCTATTTATGTATGCCACTACTGTGGCCTGTGTTTTGTTGGCCCAAAAATGGAAAACGAGCGAGGTCCCAACCAAAGAAGAATGGCAACTTAAGCTGACAGAATATGCGCAGCTTGCAGACCTAACGTATAGAATAAGAGAACAAGAAGGACATACGTTTAACGAAGATTGGGAAAATGTTTATTGAATATATGGGGGGGTTGTGTACACTTGAAAACGTTGGCAGTGTTAAGATAAATTCAACAGTGTGAATAAGTTTTGATGGCTATAATAAAGGAATATTGAATGGTTTGATTTGTGTAAAATATACAGGGATTTATGATATGCAAAACGAACCATGGAAAGAGAAGAAGGGAAATCACTGATATTTTAAGGGTGTTTTCATGAGCATTCAAAATTGTAAAACAGAAAATTCAGTGCTTTTTTCCTGGGGGTACGCAGGGGTACGCATACCCCTAAACATTTGGTGAATCTAAGTTTGGGCTCATTGAGGGACAGTATTTCAATATGAGTAGGTAATGAGAGAGAGAGAGAGAGAGAGAGAGAGAGAGAGAGAGAGAGAGAGAG
>JAXCMG010000033.1:4395149-4419678 GCA_034642415.1 Podarcis siculus
GAGAGAGAGAGAGAGAGAGAGAGAGAGAGAGAGAGAGAGAGAGAGAGAGTGTACACATACATACACACAGAGAGAGATATAGATATAGATATAGGTATAGGTATAGGTATAGGTATAGGTATAGGTATAGGTATTCATTGACATCCAGTGACGCTGAACACTGGAAGATTCGGAACAGACAAAAGAAAGTCCTTCTTCATACAACGCGTAGTTAAAACTATGGAATTTGCATCTACAGGAGGCCCTCAGATGGTGTTAAAGAGGACTGGAGAAATTCATAGAAATAAGGCAAGGCTACCAGTGGCTACTAGCCATGGTGGCTGGGCTCTGCCTCCGCAGTCACTGCCAGCAATGCTTCTGAAGACCAGTTTCTGGACATTGCAGGAGGGCACGTCCTGCTGTACAGGCTTCTGGGTGGCCATTGTTAAAACAGGCTGCTGGACCAGACGCATTAAGTTTTCCAGGAGCAAAGGATGATGAGGCTCAAACATACCTTTAGGAATCGTGGAGAAGAAGGAGTTGTGATGGGTTTGTCTTGCCACATAAGGATGAGAAATGCTGACCCTACTCCAATATCAATGAATCATTAGAGTGACAGGAGCTCTGCTGTTGCTTCACTCAAGTTGCAGAAGGTCGAGATGGATGGTTTGGCCTGTTTCTCCTGTGCTCCTGACATGTGCCCTTTCATTAGTCTGTTCTGTTCTGTTGCAGCATCAATCTGCATATTGGAGGAGGAGGAGGGAAAAATCTATTACTAGTTTTAATTGTCTACCGATTATGCATGTTTTCATTTTACCCTGAAATGTGCACCTTCTTATGCATTTCACCCCAAAATACTTATGCAGAATGCGGGACATTTTTGAACAGAGGACTATATCGCAAAATCTAGAGAAGGGAGAAAGCCGAAGAATAAAGTATATTTGTTTATAAGACCAGGAAATGTTGATCATGTCAGTTTACTTTTTAAAAAAAAGAAATTAAAAGGTTTGGAGAAGTGGCAGGTTTCAAAATAAACCCAGATAAAACCAAAATGTTGGTCAAAAACATAGATGAGCAGTCAAAAGAATTTTTTAGAAAGGATGTCTGGTTTAACAATAGGCAAAAAGGTTACTTATTTGGGAATTTGGCTAACAGTAAGAAATCTTAACCTATTTGAAAACAATAATATTAAATTTTGGAAAGAGGTTAAGAAAGAGTTGGAGATGTGGGGGAGAAGGAAACTCTCCCTGTTAGGTAGAATTTCAGCCATTAAAATGAATATACACTTCGGGATGTTGTTTATATTCCAATCAATCCCAACTGTAAATAATTTCAGCTGCTTCAAAGAATGGAAAAAAGATCTCTCTAAATATATCTGGCAGGGGGGAAAGCCAAGAATTAAAAATAAAATCATGGCACATGCAAAAGAAATAGGAAGCTTTGCCCTGCCAGATCTGCAGTTGTATTATGAGATAGCTTGTTTGTGTTGGTTAAAAGAATGGATTGTATTGGACAATGCAGACATTTTATATTTAGAAGGCATGATTTAAAATTCAGCTGGCATGGATGTCTTTGGTATGGGAAGGCTAAAATCTATAAGAGTTTTATGAACCACATTCTTAGTCTGGGAGAAATATAAAAATCTGCTGGGGAAAAAAACACCTTTATGGCTATCTCCCATTGAAGCAATTACAATTAAGAGAGTTAATATGGACAGACAATGGGTCACTTTCAGGGAACTGCTGGATTCTACAGGGGGGGACCCAAACTAAAATCAATGGAAAACTTAAGGGGCCAAGTTATGGATTGGTTGCATTATCACCAGATATAAAGGTAAAGGTACCCCTGCCCGTACGGGCCAGTCATGTCCGACTCTAGGGTTGCATGCTCATCTCGCTTAAGAGGCCGGGAGCTGGCGCCGTCCGAAGACACTTCCGGGTCACGTGGCCAGCGTGACGAAGCTGCAGCTGGCGAGCCAACACCAGCGCAGCACACGGAAATGCCGTATATCACCAGATATATGACATGTTTAAATTACAGTGGTACCTCGGGTTAAGAACTTAATTCATTCCAGAGGTCCGTTCTTAACCTGAAACTGTTCTTAACCCAAGGTACTATTTCTGCGTAACCTGAAGCATATGTAACCTGAAGCGTACGTAACCCAAGGTACCACTGTATAGCTGAAAACGCTGGCAGCTTTAAGATAAATTCAACAGAGTAAATAATTGTTGATGGATGTAAAAGTGGGGAACTGATTTGAATGGTTATAGTAAAATATGCAGGAATGTATGATATGTAAAATGAACCATGGAAGGAGAAGAAGGGAAGTCATTGGATATTATAAAGTTTGTAAGATGTTTATTTTGAAATGTAAAATTGAAAACTTATTAAAAATTATTATAAAAAATAAAAATAAAAGAGGATTAGACAAATTCATGGTTGATAAGGTTATCCATGGCTAGCAGCCATGATGACTATGTTCTACTCTCAGTGTCAGGATGGCGGACCCTCCAAGTGTCCCTAGTTACCAGGGACAGTCCTGGATTTAGAGACGCCATCCCAGGTTCTGATGTGATCCTGGAATGTCCCGCTTTGACTTAGGACGTCTCTACTTTCATCAGATAAATGTTGGAGGGTATGGAGCTATGCAACCCCCAAGCCAATGACATTAGTAACTCTACAACCTTTGGAAGACATCTGAAGGCAGCCCTGTATAGGGAAGGGGTTTTTTAATGTTTAGTGTTTTGTTGTGTCTTTATACATGTTGGGAGCCACCCAGAGTGGCTGGGGCAACCCAGTCAGATAGGCGGGTATAAATAAAATCATCATCATCATCATTCTTATATTATATATTATTGGGGAATAAAAAGGTAAGACCATTAGGTCCAGTCGTGGCTGACTCTGGGGTTGTGGCGCTCATCTCGCTTTATTGGCCAAGGGAGCCGGGGTACAGCTTCCAGGTTATGTGGCCAGCATGACTAAGCTGCTTCTGGCGAACAAGAGCAGCGCACGGAAACACTGTTTACCTTCCTGCCGGAGCAGTACCTATTTATCTACTTGCACTTTGACGTGCTTTTGAACTGCTAGGTTGACAGGAGCAGGGACCAAGCAACGGGAGCTCACCCCGTTGCGGGGATTCGAACTGCCGACCTTCTGATTGGCAAGTCCTAGGCTCTGTGGTTTAACCCACAGTGCCACCCGCATCCCTTTATTGTGGAAAAGGACGTTCCTATTTTCATCCGAGAAATGTTGAAGGGTGTGGAATGCCAGCATGTCTCTGAATACCAGTTGCTGGGAACAGTGGCGTAGCTAGCCGCTCGGGTGCCAGATGCGGCCCACACGTCCTGCAGCCTGGGGTGGGGCAAGCCGTGCATGGGGTGGGGCGAGCCAAGGCAGGGCACATTGCGTGGAGCCTCTCTGCCACCTTTCCCTCAGCTGTAGGACGGCTGAGGGAGAGGCGGTGGGCAGACACAATCCCCAGGCTGTCGTTTCAGGCAGCGCAGAACCTGCAGGCGCCCAAGCCACCACATCACTCCCAGGAGAGACGCGTGGCTCGGGCACACTGCAGGCCCCGCGGTAAGTGCCGGCCCCCACAGTGTGGCACCCACTGCCAGCCGCGTTTCACATTTGTTGACTGAACTAAAAAGTTTTGTGTGCCCAGTTTTTTAATTATTATTTTTTAAAACTCATATTTTTGTCACCCCCCTCAGTGATGGCACCCAGGGCATCCGCACCCTTCGCACACCCTTCCTCCGCCACTGGCTTGGGAGAAGAAGAAGAGTTTGGATTTGATATCCCACTTTATCACTACCCAAAGGACTCTCAAAGCAGCTTACATTTTCCTTTCCCTTCCTCCCCCACAACAAACACTCTGTGAGGTGAGTGAGGCTGAGAGACTTCAGAGAAGTGTGACTGGCCCAAGGTCACCGAGCAGCTGCATGTGGAAGAGTGGGGAATCGAACCCTGTTCACCAGATTACGAGTCCACCGCTCTTAACCACTACACCACACTGGCTCCCTGGCTGGTGCCCTCAAGATTTATTTGTGGGCTTCATCTGGGCATCTGGTAGGCCACTCTGTGAACAGAACGCTGGACTCCATGTGCCTTTGGCCTGATTCAGCTGGGCTCCTCTTACACTCTCAACCTGCAGTGTGCAGTTTCCTCGTTTGAGTCATTTTGCATTATGTACTCAGCAGCCTCCTTGGTTTCACAAGCTCTGTCTGCTGCTGCTCCCAACGAAGTTTCCCAGTTTTGACCGGCTCTGCGTTTGGTAATCCGTCTGTCTCTAGCTTTGCATATTTCGCTCTGCCTTTCTGAACCCGCCAACCTCGGCGTTCCGTTCTGCCATCGGGTGCTGAACCCCACCCTGCTAGACAATGCACATCTGCCCAGAGGGTTTCTGTGGTCCAGAAGAGAATGCGCATTGCAAAGCTGGCCTTCTCCCAGAACTGCATGGTATGCGTCTCACGAAAAGGGGGCGCATAATCACATGCAGCACACTTCATCCCTTCTTTGTGTCAGATTTCACTGAAGCACGGCTCGGTTGCATCAGTCACACGCCAGCACTGGCAGACACGGTGTGTGTTCCAGTCGCAGAGAAGGAGACAGCCGTCATCGCTCTGCTTTGTGTGAAGTATCTGTCAGAAAGTTCCACCTGCAATCAGCCCCTGTGACCTGGCGGATGGGTGGCCTGAAGCAGAGGAGAAATTGAGGCGGGCGGCCGTTGAAATGAGCGAGGCGTGGCTGTTCCCAAGACAGAAAAGCATGAGCTTCTTCCCAAACTATCCCTCCCGTAGCCACAGAAACTACCCTGCTTGGAAAGGTGGAGAGAACAAGGGCAAATCTTTTCTCAAAGGAAGGCTTTCTACCAGTGGAAACAAGCTTCGCAAATTTGTTGTTTTGGAATTTTTTAAAAACTGAAATATACTTTTATTTGGGGGAGGGCTCTAGTCTTCTTTCCAACTACTCCCATGGGTTTCTCAGCCCATTCTCCCATCCAAGGCAGACCTCCTCAGGCATGCTGCGGTCCTGTGTGTGCCTCTATGCTACAGGTGAGATTGAGCTGGTACCGTCATCGCCTGTCAAAGCAAAAGAAGCAGGCAGGAAGCTCAAGCCGTGCCAGTTGTCTGTCTGCCTACTCACCTGTATGTGAGGTGCATCTTCCAAAAGTGTATCAAAGGTGCCCTCACCTGGCGGCACAGCAGCTGTGCATGAACGTTTCCACATAAGTGAAATCAGTGAGACGATTTCACACGATCTCGGGCGCCTGCTGAAACAGTGGAAAGACTGCACACAATGAAGTGTTTTGAAGTCACTTTGAAGTCAATAAGATCTAATCATCCTACAAGGTTGCAATTACTGGAGCAATTAACATCCCTGACAATTTTCTTGACATATATATGCTGGTTCAGAGTGTGTTCTTAATATGCATCCTGGGATTGCAGGTTCAGATCATGTCCTGGGCGCTACCTATCAATATCTCTAAATGCCATTTTCAGAATAAGTGTTTGCCATTTGTTGTCCCTAAATATAGGGGTGCCTGAATAATTTCTTTGTCAGTTCCAGTTGATCGAATCCACACCCCACCTACTAATGTGTGGATTGAAACACAAGATCACGCACTTCTCCAAATTTGTGATGCAGCTTAAAAAAATTGCAACAAAATGAATGCTAACAGATATATAAAGACGCTTGTCTGAAACCCTCAAGAGTGTCTGCAAGTAAGGATGTATTAGACAGTTCCAAACTAGATGGGCCAATGGTCTCAGTAGAGGGCGTCCCTTTCTGTGCCCATTTTACAGAGGAGAAAGCCACAAGAGTGAGAGAGAATGCAACTGACTGAAGACCAGTTCCATGGCTGAGCATGAATTTGAACTCCAGCCTGCCACATGATCAGACCCAGGGAGTTGCACATTTCACCGCATCTGTTTCTTCTCTGCTGATTTCCCATGTCTTTGGCAAATATTGCTGAGGGTATATGATGCAGCCATCTCACTAAGGCTGAGCAGATTTGGGTCTGGTCAGTGTCTGGATAGACTTCATGTACACAGCCTTGAGTTCTACGTTGAAAGAAAAGTGGAGATAATTTAACAAATAAATAATAAATGCCCCGCCCAGCTTCCTAGGCAACTTGCCATCTTGGGGCGCCATCTTGGTTCTTGCAAAATACAGGATGGGGCGGGGCGGAGGTTTAGGGGCCAAATTTCTGTTTCATCTGATGCTGAAATGACTTCAGAGCAATCCATTACAATCTATTGGCACCTAACAGGATGGCCTTTCTGGATTTTGTCAGACACACATGTACACACACGCACACAAGTTTGCAAATCTGTCGGTGCTTTGCTACCCAGAGCTTAAAAACATGACCTTTTGTCTACCCTTTCACACAGGCATTTGGAGAGGATCGCTAACTTGACAGAGAGAGAGAGAGAGAGAGAGAGAGAGAGCGAGCGATGGGGAGGAGCAGAAACACAGGGCAAACTGTGTCCTGTATTGAATCAATATGGGATGTACCATTTTACATTGAAATATGGGACAATCCCATATTATACAGTACAGGTGGCGATCTTACTTACAGGCATTATGGTGCCAAGGAAAGCCCTAGCATCCAAAAGAGAAGCCAGGCCTGAATGCCAGTGAGCTAGAGTGGAACAGACTCTGCATATACTGGATCAGATACAGGGACGTCCTGCTATACCCTCTAGTATTTCTCCAATGAAAATAGGGGCCTCCTCAGGAAAAGTGGGGCATTCCAGGATCAGATCAGAAATCAGCATGGCTTCTGTAAATCTGGGACTGTCCCTGGAAAATAGGGACACTTGGAGGGTCTGAGGTGGCTATGCTCTTGCTTCCATGGTTGGAGATGGTAAATGCTGGCTGGTGCTGACGAGAGTCCATGAACATCTGGAGGGCACCAGGTTGGGGAAGGCTGATCCATAGGTTACACTGCCACTGTAACTATGTCGGCACTCTGAGCATTGTTGCATCTGTGTCGATCAATGGGACATGGAAAAGGCCAGGGACCTTTTTCAGCTCGAGGACAGCATTCTCCCAGGGGCCGCATGCTTGTGGCAGCCAGGGCCAGAGGCAAATGTGGGCAGAGGAACGGATGCGAATTCCACCTTTGTGGCCGTCGGCCAGTTCCCGCACATATTCAGACACCCCTCTCAGTCCTCTATCCAGGCAAACAAGAAGCTTTCTCAGAGTTCAAGGACGCATTCCATCCTGGCCAAGAAAAAGGAAGGCATACAGGGCAACGGGTGAGAGATTTGGCCTGAGGAGAGAGGTGCAGCTTGGGGAGAGTCCCAAAACAGCCAGGGAGCTGCAATTGGCCTCTGGGCCTGCAATTTCCCATCCCTGCTATGCATGGATGCAATGTCCTGTCCTCTTCCTAGAATTCTAGCTGCTTGCTGTGCCTAAAAGTACCGTATTTTTCCGTGTATAAGACGATATATTTTCCTTAGAAATAATAAGCAAAAATTGCGGGTCATCTTATACACAGATAGAAGGGGGGGACAGGTGATTGGTTGCAGCAGCCAGCAGGAGATTGGCAGCGGTGATTGGGCGTGTGATTGGTTGCTGCAGTAAGGCCTGCTGACAATTGGCTGCAGCTGCGGCAATTGGGCGGTAGATCTACGGCAGTGGCGAGGCTTGCGTACAATCAGCTGCGGTTGCATCAAGTGGGCAGGTGAGGTTTTGGCGGTGAGCATGTAGACAATTGGTGGCCGTGGCAATGTGCGTGATTTGCAGTGGTGTGCAGGCTATAGAGCGATTGGTGGTGGTGACACACACACCCCCCCAAAAAAGTGGGGGAATGATCAACAACTCTAGGCAATCTTCCCCCAAAAGAAGCTCAACAACTTTGGGCAAATCCCCCCCCCATTTTTTTTTTGTTGTCCCAAAAAATAGGAGTCATCTTATACATGGGGGTGTGTTGTACACAGTAAAATAAGGTATTTGCTTTAGTGTGCCAGCTAAGGGTTTACCTGCTGTTTATCCGCCTTGCTATGTATCTCTGTTTGCTTTCCACGTTTTTGCCCTGTCTTCTGCTGTCCTTGACGGGAACGTAGATGCGAGCCCATGCATACAGTACCAGTCCCTACCCAGAGGTGGCGCCAAGCTGCTGCTGCACGGTGCAGAAAAGGCAGCCAGAACAGGGTCACATGACCCACACCCTCCCATGCATTCGGAATTAACCGGCGTAAGAAGGCGAAGCCAACGCCTGAGGAGTGCTTCCTAAGCGCCGCAATTCTGAATAAAATTTCTTTAGTCAATATAGAGACAGAGAGCATGTGGTCATAACACCTAGTTTCTCTCCTCTCCAGCAACATCCCTGCCATTAGGCAGAGTGAGGGGGCGACCTCAGGGAGAAGGTGCAGAGCAATGGGGAGTCATTGAAAGGCCGGGTGCTGCATGCCACGTGGCCCCCCAGCACCCCTTCAGCGAGCCCCTTTCCCTCAAGTTCATCAGAAGATGCTAGCCCATCACCGCTGTCAAAATAAGAGTCGTCGGTCAACATAGGGGCCAACTCCAAGGGGCCAAAGGGGCTTCAGGCCCACCCCCAATAAATTATTTGAGGGGGCCAAGCCCCCACCCCTCCAAGTTGATGGGCATTGCCATTCAAATGGTGTGTGTGCACCACGTCATGTGATCGATTATGTGGGGTGCGGCTTGCTTACCTGCCCCCCCTCCCCAATTCAAGTTGGCATCCGTGTCGGTCACTCTGGTCAAGTTCTGTACAGTGGTACCTCGGGTTACATACACTTCAGGTTACATACGCTTCAGGTTACACACTCCGCTAACCCAGAAATAGTGCTTCAGGTTAAGAACTTTGCTTCAGGATAAGAACAGAAATCGGGCTCCGGTGGCGCAGCAGCAGCAGGAGGCCCCATTAGCTAAAATGGTGCTTCAGGTTAAGAACAGTTTCAGGTTAAGAACGGACCTCCAGAACAAATTAAGTACTTGACCCGAGATACCACTGTACATGGAATGGGAGCGGGTGCCATCTTGTCTGAGGTAGCAAAATTTCTCGCTCCTCCCCCCCGCCTTGCACTTAATTTAGTGTTCACCACGCTTGGGGGGGGAGCCTTGCGCACATTTGCAAACTAGAGACTGTCGTGAGCACCACAAACACACACACACACACAAGCCAAGCACATACTAGGTCATATTCGCAACCATGCCTTTAAAGCACATGACATGCCCCATAGAATTCTGGGAATTGTAGTTTACCCTCTCACAGAGCTACAGTTCTGGGCACCCTTAACAAGCGACAGCTCCCAGAATCCTCCCATGACTGCTTAAAGCTGCATCACAACACTTTAAATAGACAGTGTGAATGCAACCTCCTAGAACTTAACCTCCCAACCCTCAACTGCAATTCCCAGGGTTCCTTGGGGAGAAGGAATGGCTTGTGCGTGCCGCCATTCCACTATATGTCTTCAGTATAGTCTGGGATTAAAGACAGGTCCTGCTGAGCCTTAAAAGACAGGAAACTACTGCTTTAAAGAGTTGTATATCAAAGAGGGAACTTTGGGTGGGTGCAGCTTCTTGAGCCAGCGTGGTGTAGTGGTTAAGAGTGGTGGACTTGTAATCTGGTGAACCGGGTTCGATTCCCCACTCTTCCACATGCAGCTGCTGGGTGACCTTGGGCCAGTCACACTTCTCTGAAGTCTCTCAGCCCCACTCACCTCACAGAGTGTTTGTTGTGGGGGAGGAAGGGAAAGGAGATTGTTAGCTGCTTTGAGACTCCTTCGGGTAGTGATAAAGCGGGATATCAAATCCAAACTCTTCTCTTCTTCTTCTACAGGGACTCCCTCTCCAAGGCAACTGTTGAAGGGACTGCAGCCCCCTCCTTCTGTATACAGTGGTACCTCGGGTTAAGCACTTAATTTGTTCCGGAGGTCCATTCTTAACCTGAAACTGTTCTTAACCTGAAGAACCACTTTAGCTAATGGGGCCTTCTGCTGCTGCCATGCCGCCAGAGCACGATTTCTGTTCTTATCCTGAAGCAAAGTACTTAACCCGAGGTACTATTTCTGGGTTAGTGGAGTCTGTAACCTGAAGCGTCTGTAACCTGAAGCATTTGTAACCCGAGGTACCACTGTATCAGATATGAATATAACTGGTCAGCGTAGGCAAGGTCTGTTTCCTATAAAGGCCACAACTGCAATAAGGGGCCACTGCTCTTCCCTGCTCCAAACTTGCCATTTGCCTCCATTGACCTAGCCAGAGCAGAGGCTGACAATCCTGACACAGGAGCGGGAACATGATGTCCGGTCCATGCATAAACAGGTGGGTCTTGCTGCAAGGGAGAGTGGGGAGCAGGGCTCCCTCCCCCCCCCCCAAGATAGTGGATGATGCAACAGTTGAAAATGGAAGCAATCAAACTCTAAAAGGGCAAATCACGCAGGCAGAGCTTGAAGGTGGGCAACCTATGGCAACACTGACAAGAAGGGGTCAGTCTCAGCCCTAGCACACAAGAAGAGCCCCTGCTATAATAGACCAAAGACCCATCTAGTCCAGTATGCAGTTCTCACAGTGGCTAAACAAGTAGAACCTGGAAACACAGGTGGCTTCTTCTGCAGGCTGGATGTTAGCATTTGGGTCACAAAATAACATGCACACAGCAGGTGGATTTGCTCGTTCTCAGTTGACATCACTGGCATTGTCCAATAGGGACCTGTGCCAATCGTTGGTCCATCTAGTTCCAGCAGTGTCTTCTGAGTAGCAACAGTTCTCTGCATCTTTCCAAGATTTGTTAACCTGAGGTTATTTTTCACAGGAAAGGTTGAATTTGAGAAAGGAACCTAGGAAGCAGCTGCCTTATACCCGAATCAGAACATTGTTCCAACAAGCTCAGTATAGTCTACCTTGGTCGGCAGTGGCTCTCTAGGATTTCGGGAAGTGGGCGTTCCCAGCCCTAACCAGAGATGCCAGGGATTGAACGTGGGGCTCTACCACAAATCTACAGCCCTTCCTCTGGTGTTCTGCTGAGGCTCCTCTAGCAAGCTGCAATGGCCCCGCTAGCTGAGGAATCACGTTGCAGCATACATTTCACTTATTGCAATGTTAGTCCCCCTTGAACCTTGGAAAGGAGGAATGAGAAACATCTTAAGCAAATACATTTTCCCAGCAAGAAGAATATCCTTCCCCACCCCCAAAAAATTAGCAGTTTTCCTTGAGGAAGGCTAGTTCATGCAACCAATGAGGAACAAGCGTGCATTTTGGGCATGCATGCCCTAAAACAAGTTCCCAAACTTGGGTCTTTTGGACCACAACCCCCATCATTCCTAGCTAGCAGGACCACTGGTCAGGGGCGATGAGAACTCTGTGGTCCTCCAGATGTTGTGAGACTCCAGCTCTCAGCAGCCCCCAGCCATGATAGTGACATCACTGGCATTGTCCAATAGGGACCTGCGCCAATCGTGCCACCACAGCCCAATGGGGGTTGCAGTCCAGCAATACCAGGAGGGCGCTACTAGGTCCTCCATGCAGATGATCTGAGAAGTCCCTCTGCCAGCCTTGCAGAGGATTAGGCCCAACTACCTGTGAATCATTCGTCGTTCTTTCCTTTGTCAGGAAGCAACATGCCCTATTCCCCCCCGCCTCCTCTCTCTGGGGAGGTGTGCATCTTTTGTTTGCCTCAGCAACTTCTTTGCTCTGGACTTCACCCACGGCTGGGGACGCCCCGGATCAACTGTGCTGAAACTTGCAAGCCAACTAATTGCAGGGATGGGCGAGGATTTCAAAGCTTCTTCTGCATACCTTCTCACCAAGCCGCACCCGCAGCACAGCTGGACTCTCAGAAATGCGGCAGTTGCTTAACGAGTGTGCTGTACCTTTCCGCGCCTATATTTTTATTGGGCGAGGGTGAGAAACCCAGCCTGGGACACAGATGCGTGAGAACCAGAAGCACACGGGCTCAGCCTCCTTCCCATGGTTCTCTCTAAGCCAGGGGTCCCCTGACTTCCTTTCTTTTTATCCCGAGAGGGGAGCAGGGAAGGAGCATTGGGGGACGGGAAATACCCATTTCACAGAAGGGGAAAATGGCAACAGTCAGAGAACTGCCCTACCTCCCAAAGAACGGGCAAAACATATATATATATAAACCCTAAAACAAAAAAGAGCAATAAAAAACAACCCTAAAAAAGAGCAGACAATGCTCCAAACAATCCCCCAGAACTAGAACAGAAACCTAACAACAACCCCCTCAATTTTTTTTTATAAATGAGATGGGCAGAGAGCCGTGTCTGACCTTGTCTGAGGTTACCAGAGTGTCCACATGTGCCACTTTGGGGGTCCCCGGACTGAAGGCAAGGAAGGTGGATGAGCAGCCTATAGGCCAGATTGGGCTCCGCTACCATTTTGCCATCCCTCCCCCCAACAATGCTGCTATCAATTAATTAATTAACTAATCAACCAACCACTTAATGCCAAAACAGGCTTCTAAGCAGTTTATAAAGTTGGGCATACCAGGTGTCACTTCTCCCCTGACAGCCATGGGAAGCAAGAGGTTACCTAGATCGGGGGTAGGCAACCTAAGGCCCGGGGGCCGGATGTGGCCCAATCGCCTTCTCAATCCGGCCCCCGCGGACGGTCCAGGAATCAGTGTGTTTTTACATGAGTAGAATGTGTGTTTTTATTTAAAATGCATCTCTGGGTTATTTGTGGGGCATAAGAATTCATTCTTTTTCTTCCCCAAAATATAGTCTGGCCCCCCACAAGGTCTGAGGGACAGTGGACCGGCCCTGTGCTGAAAAAGATTGCTGACACCTGACCTAGATGGTGCTAGGGTCGCCATATTTCAAAAAGTAAAATTCCTGTGGTGCTTTTCTGGGGAACAAACAAAAAAAAAGTGGAGTAGTTTCCACTACAGTGGTACCTCAGGTTAAGTACTTAATTCGTTCCGGAGGTCCGTTCTTAACCTGAAACTGTTCTTAACCTGAAGCATCATTTTAACTAATGGGGCCTCCCACTGCTGCCACACCGCCGGAGCACAATTTCTGTTCTCATCCTGAAGCAAAGTTCTTAACCTCAAGCACTATTTCTGGGTTAGTGGAGTCTGTAACCTGAAGCGTATGTAACCTGAGGTACCACTGTACTTTTTCCATTGCATTGCCGTACATCCATTTTTCCCATGACATCTCCACCCGCCCCAGACACCATTTTCCCCGAAAACAAGGACATGTCAGGTGTTTTCCTGGCGTGTGGCAAGCCTACATGGTGCACCTTCTTCCAGGTGAGAAGTAGCACTTTGTGTTCTGCTTTTGACCTGGACTTGGGGCTGCTCTCTGAAGATTTTGCTTAAGAAGAAGCAGCCTAAGAGGAGTGCAAGAATGGGGCTGGGTGGGTGGCAGTCTCACAGGGTGGCCTCCAGATCTCCAGCCTGAAGAACTTTGGCTTTCTCTGGTCTGGTGAGGTGGAAAGGGGAGATGATGTCCCTGCATCTGTAAGAGCCCTCCCTTAAGATGAGATTTCATTGTGCCCTGGGAAAACAAAACAAAAAAAACCTGCAGCTTCCAAAATGTTGTGTATACAAGAGACCTCTTGCCCTTTGCACTTCATCATCTAGGACACCCAGAAGAAGACCTTTTGGAGAAAGGAACTGAATGGGAGGAAAGAGGTTAAGTTAGCTTAATGTCAAATGGTGGGGAACATTCAAGATAAGATTACTGAGCACATCAATTGCACTCCATTGAGGTAGCCAGCAAAGGAAAGGAAGACACAGAGAATCCATTGTTTCTAAGCACAGGAAGATCTCATTCATCTAAGCCCAAAATGATGGTGGTTTTGCCCAAGAAAGGGACGTGCCCAGGAAAAATAAAATTGCAGGAGGAGATCGGAAACGCAAGCCTTATGAAAGCCCCTCTTTGAGTTCCAGCAAGTGCTGCAAATGCATAGCAAGAGAAACCAAAGATACATGGGTCTCACTAGGCCTCTTCCCAAACCTTTTGTTGGGCCACAATGCTGAGAGATGCCAGCAGCTGTGTGACTCACACCCCAAACCTGGGAACTTGGCAACAGCCCATGGAAACTCCCTCTCATTCTTTGGGCCTGGGCGTGTTGGAAATACCGGATTTATGTATAGGCTAAGTAGGCTGAAGCCTAGGGCTGAAGCCTAGGGGCCTCGCCATCCCTCCTGCTCCCCAGCAGGCAGTCTCCCCCTCCCAAAATTACAAACCCAAGACTTCATGTGAGGGTAGGGCAACTCGGGCCTCTAAGTCTAGGGGGCCTCACCAGCCTGCCCTCTCCCCGGTGCCGCAGTCTCCCCTCTCCCAACATTGCAAACCCAAGACTTCATGTGAGGGCAGGACAACTTGGGCCTCTAAATCTAAGGGGCCTTGCCAGCCTGCCCTCTCCCCAGTGCCGCAGTCTCCCCTCTCCCAAAACTGCAAACCCAAGACTTCACGCAAGGGCAGGGCAACTCAGGCCCAGCAACTATGAGACTCAGGGCTAGCCAGTGGGGCCCAATTTGAAGCAGTGGGGTGCAACTTGAATTTTTTTATTATTTTTTTGTAGGGCCCCAGTTTGCAGCCAAAATCTTAAAGATATAAATAAAATCCATCGAAATTCCTTTGGTGCACAGGCTCCTTTAGGAGCGGCCCACAGGGCCCAATTTGGCCCAATTGCTCCAATTGCCTTAAGGTCAGCCCTGATGAGACTGTGCAGGGGTTGGACTGACAAGCCCTGCACCTCCTAGGTCCCTGGTGTCACCATTCAGAGTACAGACTCAAGGACTTGTTATGGAAATAAGGGAGGGGGCACTTATTGGAAATCAGTTTTTCCAAACAAAGCATAGTTCATCTGTCACCAGTTCACCGTCATTGTTGTCCTTATGGAGGTATCATGAGGGTGAATAAGAAGATGCTGTAGAATAATCTTCACCAACCCGGTGCTGCCCCCTCCGGATTTTCCTGTCCTGCAGCTTCCATCATCCCTGACCACCGGCCATGCTGGCTGAGGCCGATGGGTTTTGTAGTCCCAACAACTGTAGCTTGCCAAAGGTATAGAGAAGGTCAGTTCCCTTCACAATCTATGGTTTCCAAGATTCTCCTCTGCCACTAAAGATGCATAAGGATGCTTTGAACGTACAGAGTGGATTTCTCCTAATTTAGACTGCAGAAAAGGGAGAGACTTAGCTCAGCTGTTGCAGAAGCAATGTCATCAGTGGCTTCTTGCACCTTCCTCCACCATCTTCCCACTCCAGTCTCAGCTTTCAGAGGCCCAAGCTGTCCATGTTTTCCCTGCCTTCTCAGGACACTACCAAATGCATGGTTCCCTGGGGCAGAGACTAGGCTGGTGGTTTCACAGAGCCCAGCACCCTCGGGCCTCAGCAGCATCGATCCCAACCCACTCTCATGGCTGTGGTGAAAGCAGCCAAAATCTGGGAAGCCTCCCGCCATTTTAAATTTCCCACAATGCCCCAGAAGGCCCAGGGTAGCATTGCACCAGAACACTGTGGGAATTGCATATGGCGGGCAGCTTCCTAGACCAAGTGGCTGCTTCCAGGTAAATCCACAACTGCGGGACCATACTGACTAGGGAACCACCTTGGTGAGGTGCCCACAAACATGGCAATCTCCCCCCCCCAGCCTCCCCAGACCCCAGCCTCATTTCCCTGGCAAAACATGATCAGTCAACAGAGTTAGGCCACCCACAGCTCTTGCAAAAACATGCACGCTGCAATTTGCTTCCTTATATGGTTAAAAGTATGGCCTGTTCCCTGGAAGGGTGCGGCAGGCAGCTCAGGTTATGCAAACATTCCTCCCCACCTGCTTGGCAAGGCCTGAAAGGGGAGGAACGCCCTGGGCAGAGCCCCAGAATCGTCTCCAGAGAGAGCACCCAGCTCTTCCCATTAATCAGTGACTAAGCCAGGGCGTTGGCCAACAAGAAAACAGAAGCGTCAGCTGAAAACCAGTGGCTGCCTGTTTTCAGCTAAAATGCACTGCCCTCGTTTGGGAAAGTGACCTCCTGCTCTGGCGGTTGGTGAGAAAGGCTGCCTTGGCTTGCTTTGGCTACCCAAGGCTTGCTTTGCAGTTCTGGCTTTGCCACATGAAACCTGGAGGTCACTTGGGGGGGGCGGGGGGCGTAGCTACCATTTTCTAGCCTGTACTGCTGCAAGTGAAAGCTCGCATGACTGAATTCTCTCCCGTAGACTCTCCCCCTGCAAATAGAAAGCTAGCTTGCTGGGAATGGAATGTTGGGACCTTCCTCCCTAACTTGCTAGATTTCTAGGTGCGTGGATTTATCGAATGGTTTTGTTTTGTTCTTTTGTATGGAGGAGCAATCAAGTGAGGAACACCACCTCCGTGAGAAGAAGGCCTCTTTCCTGCAGCCGTTCTTAGCTCCCATGGCTCCTCTCTTCTCTGATAGTTGCTGAATCTCCAAACAGCATGCTGACTTGGTTTTTTTGTAAGTCTCATTAGAATCCGTTCTCAGTTGTGCCTCAGTGCTCTACCAAGTGCCTGTGAAAATCTGTACCACCACCAAATTGTGACTCCCTTCCATCCCATCCCTCCAGAAGGAAGAGCTCATATTCTGGCTTGCCTCTCCTTCTCTGCGTCTTGCAGATTGTGGTGAGGGGAGAGAGCAGCGCTGCCCCACTCGTTCTGGGTAACATTGACACTCTTTCAGGGGTTGCCTTCCAGAATGCAGTGCAATGCAGATTCCAGAATGCAGTGCAATGCTGCTGGATAGAGCTGGGACAGTTGCAGGCTCTTCTGCAACCATCTGATGCAAGGTGCCATTTTGCAAAATAGGACTGGTTCCCACCAGCCCACAAAGGACAACTGCCAAATGCCCAGTGACCCAACGTAGATCATCTTCACAGTCCATGGTCTGCCTCCATCTGCTTTGTAGATACCTTGGCTGGATGCATCTATCTTGATTATTTTATTTTACTCCTGGCCACCACACCTTGTTGCTGGAAGGGCTATAATACATCAGCCCGGCCCCAATCCCTATGTCTGGGGCTTCCTACCTCCCATTCCAGGAGGCAGAATCGCCCTCTCCTTGGAGTAAAATTGAGAAAGAACTAAAGATGCTGCCCTGCTAAGGAGAAGAAGGGTCCTAGCTCAGTGGTAGAGCATCTGTTTTGCAGGTAGGAGGTCCCAGGTCCAGCCCCCAGGATCTGCGCTTGTCCCTTGCCTGAAACCCTGGAGAGCAATTGCCAGTCAGTGTAGATCAGTGCTCTTCAACCTAGGGTCCCCAGATGTTGTCAAACCACAACTTCCCAACCCCTGGCTATGAGCTGGCTGAAGACCATGGGAGCTGAAGTCCAACTACACCAGGAGGCCAGGGTCAAAGGGCCCTGGTGCAGGGAACGCTGCACTAGAAGGGCCAATGGCCTGACTCAATGTAAGCCAACTTCCCACATTCCTAAATTTATGAAATGGTCAGCCAAACCCTTTCCATATCTTGGCCTCGGCATCTGCTAATGAGGAAGCCTCTCAGCAGCTTCCCTTTGCCAGGGTTGGGGTTGTCTCCTGCAAAGCCCTACTCAGAGGAGACCCACTGAAATTAATGGGCACAGCTCAGATAGCTCCATTAACACCAACTGGTCCTCCTTCTCTCTCTGGGGAGAAGGGAAAGAGGAACGAGGCCAAAAGGACTTTCCAAGCTCTTGTGGCCCCTCTGGACAAACAGGCTGGAGTAAGCAAAACATGGTCGTGCAAACAACTGGACCTTTTTTGCCTCACACAGAGGCCTCCTCTTTTTTCCGCCTTTGCTCCAGTTTGGCATGACCCAGGCAGAAACAAAGGGTGTCTGCCTTAACATGCAAGGCAAGTTGAGTTCTTTGCCATTCCTGCAGGGCCTGGCTGCCAAGGACGAAGGGAAGAAAACTTGGCTCCCACCCACACAGCATTTTCCCCCCTCAGGGGCAAATAGTGGCAGCCTGCCAGACACTCCCTTTTTGCGAGCTCTTGTGTGTGCAAACACCAGTCCCGGCCCAGCGTCTGAGGAGAAATGCGCGCAGCTCACCAAGAGTCCGCTGAGGAAGGCTTTGTGGCCTGTTTTTTCCTCCCACCCCGTGTTTTCCATAGATAGCACTTGATGTCCCTGGTGTGAAATGGTATTGTGGGCTTTGTTAAGGAATTTTGGAATTGAAAACTAAGAGCATAATAACACAAAAAGGGCCTGCTAGATTGGGCCTAGTCCAACATCCTGTTGTCACCGTGGCCAACCAGTATAAACCCAAAAGCACTGTCTCAGGCCACAAATCAATCCTCACATTATGGGAATAATCTGCTCCAACTGCGCAGCTAGCTGATACGGACAGCAAACCAAGCTAAAATTGCAACTTTTGCTTTAACACTGCCATGGTGTTGCAAATGCAAATAGGACCATGCTTCTGTAACCAATGGAAAAGCGCATATGTGCCTCAAGTTGCTTATGCATATTCATAACATATGCTGTTTGCATGAAACTTTTGCAGACGAAATTGAGCTTTTGTGCCTTCGCGTGGTGCACAGAATCTTGGGAGTGTTAACTCTCTGTGCCTCTTTATCGCTTAAGCTTGAAATAAACTTTCCCCCCCTATCTGTCCACCCCTGGCAGTGATTTTATTGGCTTTTGAGTCACCCCACTACACAGCAAGGGGCAGCAAGGAGGCAGGGTGGGTGAGTTGCTTTGTGTTTCCTGTGATCTATACAACTAGGGTTGCCAGGTCAGCAGCATCCCAGACTCTTCAAGATTTCAGGGCTCACACCTGAGAACTAGGGGTAGCCCCTGGTGATGTCATGTGATGGACTCCAGAGGCTGAGAGGGGAGCAGAGGAAGGCACGCACACACACACACACACACACACACCCTCCCAAGTGTCTGTGCCATAGTTTGCAGCCGTCTCCTGCCAGGGTGAAGCTTGTGAGCCTTCCTAATAATTTTGTTGTTATGATTAAAGGCCCTATCTCTAGCCTAGAGACCCACCTGCCACTCATCCACTTCAGGTCAAGCCTGGAGGCCTGGCAACCCTCTACATGATACTGCCACTCAGTCTGCTGCTGAAATCAGCCGTCTGATTTCTGGCTCCTCCGGGTTTTGGAGGGGCAACAGGAAGCCAGCCTGAAGAAGCAGAGCCCAAGGTTGACCAAGAGCTTCATGTGTCCATCACAGCGAACCAGTGGGAGATTTCTATAGCATCTGAGGAGCAGCTGACTCCCAGGACTTCCAGAGAGGAGGGTGACCAGATGACATACTTTGCATCTGAAAGGTTCATATGTGTTCTGGGCTGTGTTTCCCTTGCCTCCTTGCTGCAGAAATTTGGGAAGGGCCATAGCTCAGTGGAAGAGCATCTGCTTTGAATACGGAAGGTTCCAGGTTCAATCCTCAGCATCTCCAGGTCAGGCAGAAAATGCCCTACCTGCCTGAAACCCTGGAGAACCACTGCCAGCCGCCATAAAGACAATTCTCAGCTCAACGGCCTGACTCAGTTTAGGGCAGCTTTCTATGAGGCCACATCCACACCCTGCATTTAAATTGCACCTTTGGCTTCCTCCAAAGAATGCTGGGAATTGTAGTTTGTCAGGGGCACTGTGGACAGTAAACTACACATCCCAGGATCCTTGCAGGCATCCTAGGGATTCTGCTTCCATGGGGACGGCAGCAACAATCTATAGAAAAAGCTAGGGCTGTGACTCAGTGGCACACCATCTGCTTTGCATGCAGAAAATCCCAAGTTCAGCCCCCATGACAGTCTCGCTCTGCAGTTCTGATTTACTCAATGGCGTTTCCGAGTTGCAGTTTAGGCCCTCCGTCCGTTGTTTTACTGAGCAACTGGAGGCTCCCTGGCATCTGCAAACGGCTGGCTCTGAGAGGGCGGGCAAGCAGCGCCAGGCCGGGCTCTGCAAACACTCTCGGCGCTTTCCTAGCAATGGGTCTGATGCCAAAGCTTTGACTCAGCTGCCTATTAAAATATTGACTCAGAGATGCAGAGAGTGCCCCAGCTCTTCGTCACCCAGGTGCAAGAACCTTGTCTCCGTCGCCAGTTTAGCAAGAATGGCCACCATCACCTTCCTCCTGGCAATGGCCTCCAACCTCCTCCTTGACCTTTGTGTCCAGGATCCTCAGCAGAAAGCAGTATAGAGCAGGGAACACACCAGGGCTTACAGCCAAAGCTGCTTTGTAACCAAATACGGAACTGGGAGAAGGTTGTGGCTCGGTGGATGGACCGCCAGCCTTGAATGCAGAAGGTTCCCGGTTCCATCCCCAGCATCTCCAGGTGGGACTGGGAGAGAGACCTCCAGTCTGAAACCCTGGAGAGCTGCTGCCAGTCAGTGTTGACAATACTGATCTAGATAGACCAATGTTCTTTGGACTTGCTATAAAGCAGCACCCAACATTCCTATGTTCACAGCTTGGGTCAGCTCTGGGCAACATCAGGCATTTCTAAGTGCCCTTAGAGTAGCCAAAGACAACCCACTGCCATGCTTACTTTGCACAAAACACTCAAGACAGACGCTCCAAGTGTCCCTATTTTCCAGGGACATCCCTGATTTAGAGAAGCCGTCCCGGTTTCTGATTTGATCCCGGAATGTCCCACTTTTCCTTAGGACGTCTCTATTTTCATTGGAGAAAAGTTGGAGCGAATGGAGTTATCTGACCACCGAACCATCTGAAGGCAATCCTGTATTGGGAAGTTTTTAAAAAAACATTTAATGTTTTATACAGTATGGAGTCAGTGGCTCATGTGCTTCTGGTTTGCACTCTTTATAAAGATTTGAGGAGTGAGGTTATTGCCCCTCTATTATTGTCCATGCCGGGTCGCACAACCATTGCTACTGTTTCCTTTCTTTTAGCAGATCAAGATGATCAGGTGACAGCAAAAACTGCAAGGTTTTTAGCAGGGCCAATTAGAATAAGATTTGTTATTTGATTATGGATGTAAACCCCCCCAAATGTATTTTCTATAGTTAAGTTTTTACCTCTTATCTTCAGTACATTTTATTTTATTTTATTGCTATGGCTAGTGGCTGATGCAAATAAAGATTCTTCTGATTCTTTAATGTTTTATTATGTTTTTTTTATATGTTGCAAGCTGCCCAGAGTGGCAGGGGCAACCCAGTAAGATATATGAGGTATAAATAGCAAAATTATCCTCATGGAATGGGACATCCCTATTTTCATCGGAGAAGTGTTGGAGGGTATGTCAAGACGATCGGAGGCAGCAGAAACTGGCTGTGGGTTTGAGGGAGCCCTCAGCAAAGTGCCTTCTAGTGAGCCCCTTCCTACATTGCTGGTCCCCTTCCCACATGGCTGAACCTAACATGGCAGCGGCAGGCAGCAAAGCGACAGCCACACTCCAACCAGCAGCAGGCAGCCTGGCCTGGGAGCTGCCATTTTCATTTCCCACAATGCCTGCAGTGATGTGACTGTGGGGCCACCGGGGGGAATTAAAATTGTGATTCCTGGACCCAGCTGCCTGAGTCTACTAAGAGTATGGAGAAGAGGGGCACCTCATCTGTTCAGAGTGCCTTGTTTGGGGGGGGTGAATTAAAGTGCCTTTGCAGCTGCCGGGCCGTGGCAAGTGCTGGTACATGAGAGAGAGAGAGCAGAGGAGAATTCCATTTTCATTCTTCACTCCTTGCAGGCAAAGGGTGCGTCTTTCGCAGGGACCTCCTGGATCCTGCAACTGCCCAGCCAGAACTAACCAGGTCTCAGTAGGGGCTGGGCTGGTTTCAGGAAGAGGACATGTCTGAAGCACCAATAAAGAGACTCAGGATCGGAAGTCCTGTCTGTTTTAACTTACTTTTTTATCATTTAAAAAACAGCTGGGGGGTGTGGCCGCCCAAATTGGATCTTCCCTTCCCCCTCAGTGCTATTTGTTCTGTTGCAGAAGGCAAATCCTTGGGGGGAGAGGGTGCGATTGAGGGGAGAGGGTGCGATGCAACGCGAGTTCCCCCAACAGCTGCTTTGAAAAGGAATTATTAGACCATCGACTGGTCTTGTTTGGCTCTGAGAAAGTCTGCTCGCTTGAGTCCCGTAGGTGTAGCTTACTAGATGCATTCCTTGTCCTATTGCACCCCTAGACGGTGAGCTGTCCATGGTACAGCCTGGTTTCCATCGGCACATCCCCCACCCTACTTAACATGCAGGCTGCACTGACATCTGGTGGCCACACATAGAACAGCACGACGACTCTATCGCGGATTGTATTTCTACTTATTTTTTTTTTCTCCGGGAATGAGTTTTTGAACTTCTAGCTGCTTTAAGAACACTGAACGTGGAACAGACTCAGAATGGGTCATCTAACAGTGCAGCGACTTCCAACTGAGGGGGTCATGTTCTTGCCTATAAAAAGCTCATACTGCAGGAATCTTGCAACTTTTTAGAGGACTCTTCGTTGCTTCCACCCACACCCACCCAAAGAGAAACTTTTTTTAACCAACCTACCCCGTTAAAAGAACAGCTGTTTCAACCCAAGGATGTTGCAAAGAAACTACCTTTAACCCTTGCAAGTCTGTGCAGCAGCAAAGTGCAGTGCAGACTCCATTGTTATATCCCAGTTGGTGGGTGAGGAATCTTTGGTCGACCTGATGTTGCTGAACTGCAACTCCCATCATCCCTGGTTTTTTACTATCTTTCTGGCGGGAGTTGTAGTTCAGGTCCCCCTGCAGCTGTTAGAGACACTCTCAATTACCTAGAGATTGAGCGGGTTCCTGGGATGGATTTTGCAGCTTCTACTGCCACCTGGTGGCAAGAAGAGTATATAGCCAAGGAGGGTCGGAATTACATTTGGGTTTGCCGATGACGCACAGGGAGCGGAGGTGCTGATCTCAGATGTCTGTGGCGCATCATAGTTCAACAACTACTCCCTGACCTACAGTAAATGAGGGCCAAGCCAGGTGCCACAAGACTATTAATCACATGACTGCCCCATTCAAATATAAAGCAGTGGGGGCAGGGAGGGGAAAATCTTTCTCCCTTCCCAGCTCTGATTTTTATTCATTTAGTTGGAGAAAAAACATAAACAGCTCCATCTAAAACTCAAAAACAACAATGTGGTATATCAATTAAAAATATAGGTAAAATCAGTGACTCTTTAAAATAGCTATATAAATTATGTGTCTGGATAGGCTTGCTGAAATCAACTTTTTTGCGGGCCAACCTAGCAATTCGAAAGCACATCAAAGTGCACGTAGATAAATAGGTACCGCTTTGGTGGGAAGGTAAACGGCGTTTCCGTGCGCTGCTCTGGTTCGCCAGAAGCAGCTTAGTCATGCTGGCCACATGACCCGGAAGCTGTATGCCGGCTCCCTCAGCCAATAAAGCGAGATGAGCGTCGCAACCCCAGAGTCAGCCACGACCTAATGGTCGTGGACCTAATGGTCAGGGGTCCCTTTACCTTTACCTAAAATATTATAGCAAGGGTGCCTGCCTAACATTAATGTCTGGTAGGTATCACTGCAGAGAAGGTTCTTCATGCTCTGTCAAAGTAAGTCCATCCACTATATGTGAATGGCATGGGAAGTGTGTAATGGAACTGTTCTGTCACTGTCAACAGTGTGATGCAACAGCAAAAACAGCTAATGCTCTTCTAGGCTGCATCGACAGAAGTGTCCTGATCAAGCGAGGTAATAGCGCCACTCTATACTGCTTTGGTCAGACCATACATGAAATACTGTGTTCAGTTCTGGGCACCACAATTTAAGAAGGATATTGACAAGCTGGAATGTGTGCAGAGGAGGGCAACCAATATGAGCAAGCGTCTGAAAACCAGGCCTTGAGAGAATTGGGTATGTTTAGCCTGGGAAAGAGGAAACTGAGAGGAGACATGATAGCTGGGAAGTCAAAAGGGCCAGAGAGTGACCCAGGAAGAAGAAGAAGAAGACGAAGATGAAGATGAAGAAGAAGAAAAAGAAGAGGAGGAGGAGGAGTTTGGATTTGATATCCCGCTTTATCACTACCCTAAGGAGTCTCAAAGCAGCTAACATTCTCCTTTCCCTTCCTCCCCCACAACAAACACTCTGTGAGGTGAGTGGGGCTGAGAGACTTCAGAGAAGTGTGACTGGCCCAAGGTCACCCAGCAGCTGCAGGTGGAGGAGCAGGGAAGTGACCCTGGTTCACCAGATTACAAGTCTACCGCTCTTAACCACTACACCACACTGGCTGTGCAGTTAAAAAAGAAAATGTGGTTCCGGTCGGCGCCAGCGTTTAATGGCGGTCCTCTTTCCGAGCTCCGGAGGAGGACTGCTCCACGAGTTCGGGTCTGACCCGCTACGGCGAGCGGGGGACCCCTAAAATCTCAGGCGCGGAAGCCTGAGAGCAAGGAGACTCGGCGGGCACCTTTGCGCCCCCCGGTACTGTGAAAGAGCCTTTTTAAAGGCTCCGGAACGGCATCGGGAGTGAGCACGGTGCTGAGAGTCGCTACCCAGCCCGTGGAGTGAAGCCGCGTCGCCATAGACGGAGAGCGCCGATTCCTTCCTGAAAGAAAATTTGGACTGAAGCACCCGTGAGTAAGATCGGAAAAAAACGGGACTTTTTAAAATATCCTCTTTAAAATTTGGCTGAAAGCGGGAGGGCATAAATTAAGGAAGTCTGCCCCCCCCCCCCC
>JAXCMG010000033.1:4419778-4449843 GCA_034642415.1 Podarcis siculus
CCCCCCCCCCCCCCGGACTGCAGGGAAAGAAAGCAACGAAAGATCCTGCTGCAGTGTATGAAAGAAAGTTGCGAACTGTTACCCTGAACTGCTAAAAGTATCTATTCCCCCGGATTGGCAAGAGAAGGGGGAAAAAAGACAGTTTTGTGAAGCTACATTTAAGTTGGAAGGAAACAAGGTTTCCCATCGCCCTGATTCCCCCGGGACGACCTGCCAGGAGTGAACACCGGGAGGAATTGGTCCTTTAAAAAAGGATACAGAGTGGAGGTAGACTACACTATAAAGTTTGAAAAAGTTGCAAAATTTGAATGGGACTTTATTATTGAAAATTTACTAATTAAATTCATTTGAGAAAAAGTTTTTAAACAACTTTAATGGCGGATTTTGGACTCTTTACATCCGGTTTCTTGTTTCTCTGTTCCCCCAAACGTGGACATTGCTAATTGCTCCCTCTTGAGGATCAAGAGGGAAAAAGTGTAAAGTTTGGCCAACAGTGGGATTTTCCATTGCAAGTTTTTCCTGTGAGAACGACCTTGGGACATGAGTGGCACAGCTGAGGAGATAAGAACCAGATCTAAAGCTAAAGTAACACAAAAGAAAAGAGGTTCAATCTCCGGCCAAACAGTGCCTGCACCAGAAAGTGCAACAGCTGTATCAATGGATTCCATGACACAGGCACTGCTTAAAATTAATCAATCCCTTGAGGCTTTAACAAAGCAATCTACAGAAAATACAAAGAAATTGACAGAATTGACAGTAAGATTGGACTTGAATACTACGTCTGTGACATCTAATACAGAATCTATAAACAGATTGATTCAGGAATCTACAGAAACTAGGAAAATTGCTACAAGTGCGAAAGCGATTGCAGAAGAGACACAGGGGAAACTTGCGCCGATTGAGAAAAAAGTGAATGAGCATGAGGCAGCTCTCTCCTTATTGGAATTACAGAGGAAAGAACGGAATTTGAAATTAAGGCAAGTCCCAGAGAACGAAGGGGACGACCTGAAGGAATTCCTCACACAGGCAATTTTGGAAAATTGGCAAGAAGATTTGGAAGATGACGAAATAGAAATAATAACGGCCTTCAGACTTGGCAGAAAACAAGCTAAAAGAGCAAGGGATTGTCTGATTACTTTAAGAACCAAAGAGGAGAGAGATAAGATACTGAACCTGCATTACCAAAAAGCTTTGGTAATTGAGAATACTCAGGTTTTAATTTTTAAGGACATCCCTAGATACATTTTGGAAGTGAGAACTTTCTATAGAGATTTGGCCAACCTGTTGAGGAAAAACTACATACCTTTCAGGTGGGAATTCCCACAGGGGTTGTCCTTTAACTACAAAGGGAAGAAGGTGAGAATAAGAACAGTACAGGAGAAAGAAGATTTTTTGGAGAGAAACCTGGAGGACTTGCAGAAAGGAACGGCACAAGGATCAACACCAGAAGGAGGAGAGCCAGTTGATATTGCAAATCTATCATACGGCCTACCACAATCAACAACTGAAGAAGAAGATAAACTTGGGGCAGTCGGAGGGACAAACGCCTAACAATCAAGATGTCACTGCAACTTCTTAGCTGGAACTGTAATGGTTTGAACCTTCCCCGAAAAAGACGCCAAGTTTTTCATATTTTGAAAAGAGAGCAATTGGACTTGATATGTTTACAGGAAACTCATATAACTAGAACACATAGAAAATTGCTCGTGAATAAAAGATTAGGACAAGAATTCATATCTTCCGATAAAGTCAAAAAGAGAGGAGTTGTGATTTATGCAAAGGAAAAATTGGATCCAAAAATGAAATTTAAGGATGAAGAAGGAAGATATTTGGCAATTGAAGTACAGATTCAAGGAGAAAAGTATTTGGTTGTTGGAGTATACGCACCAAACGACGGGAAGGCAGAATTTTTTAAGAAGTTGCAGGAGACTCTGATGGATTATCTCGACTGCAAAGTAATAATGATGGGGGACATGAATGGAGTGGTCTCTACAAATATGGATAAAGCACAAAGACAAACGATTTCCAAAGAAGGAAGATTACCAAAGATCTTCTTTGAGATGACAGAAAATATGGACCTGATAGACATTTGGAGGACTAGAAACCCTCTCGAAAGAGAGGGAACTTTTTTCTCCGAATCTAAAATGACATGGACAAGAATCGACCAAATTTGGGTATCTAGTGTGATGGCTGCAAAGATAAAGAAAGTTGAAATCTGCCCAAAAACCTGCTCCGACCACAACGCAGTAAAGATGGAAATGAAACTGACAACAACTGGATCCTTTAGATGGAGAATGAATGACTTCCTATTCAGAGATGAACAAATTTGTGAAAAGGCCCTAAGGACATTGAAAGACTATTTTGAGATAAATTTAAGAACAAAAGTTGAAAAAAGAATAATTTGGGACGCGAGTAAAGCCGTGATGCGAGGCTTCCTGATACAACAGAATTCAATTAAGAAGAAAAAGCAAAATGAAAGGAAAGACAGAATTCTGGAAAAAATGAAGGAAGGAGAAAAGAAATTGAGGTCCAATCCAAAGTCTCATGAAATATTGAGAGAAATAAAATACTATCAGATGCAATATATGGAACTTACAAACCAAGAGATAGAATGGAAAATTAAACAAATGAGACAAAGGACTTTTGAGTCAGCAGATAAATGTGGGAAGCTTCTTGCATGGCAATTGAAAAAAAGGCAGAAACAGAACACTGTTACTTGTCTGGAGGTAGATGGAAAGAGTATATGTAAGCCAAATGAGATAAGTAACTGCTTTCAAAGTTACTTTAGGAAATTATACTCACAAGGGCCTACGAAAGAACAAGAAATAGACGAATTTCTGGGAAATTATGGACTATCAAAAATTTCGGAACAGAGTAAGATGATGTTGAACCAAAAAATAACAGAACAAGAAATAGAGGAAGCCATTCAAAAAACGCAATTGGGAAAATCTCCAGGACCAGATGGCCTGACGGCCAGATATTACAAGGTTTTGAAAGACTGTTTAGTACAACCATTGAAGGAAGTATGCAACGAAATATTGGAGGGGAAGGGGGCACCTGAATCGTGGAGAGAGGCTTTTATATCACTTATACCAAAAACTGAGACTGAAAAGAACCAGGTCAAGAACTACCGCCCGATTTCACTTTTAAATGTGGATTACAAAATATTTGCAGACATTTTAGCAAAAAGACTTAAGAAAGTGTTGATAGGTGAGATTCATAAGGACCAAGCTGGCTTTCTTCCGGGAAGACACATGTCGGACAATGTAAGGAACATAATAGACATTGTGGAATTATTGGAAACAAACATTAACAGAAAGGCAGTGTTGATTTTTGTGGACGCGGAGAAAGCCTTTGACAACATTTGCTGGAGCTTTATGAAAAAGAATCTCCAGGGGATGGGGGTAGGCCAAGGTTTTGAAAATGGTATAGGTGCGATATATTCTGAACAGAAAGCAAAACTAATTGTGAACAATGTGGTAACTGAAGAGATAGCTATAGAGAAAGGAACACGACAAGGATGCCCCATCTCCCCCTTACTTTTTATTTCGGTCTTGGAGGTATTGTTAAATATGATTAGAAAGGACCAGCAGGTCAAAGGAATTCAGGTCGGAGTGAAAGAGTATAAATTAAGGGCATTTGCAGATGACTTAGTCTTAACATTACAGCAGCCGAACACTAGTACAAAAAGAGTTTTAGAACTGATAGAAATATTTGGTCAAGTTGCAGGATTTAAATTGAACAAACAAAAAACCAAAGTGCTGGAGAAGAACTTAACAAATGAGGAAAAAGAGGCATTCCAAAAGGAAACAGGTTTGGGGTTAACTAAAAAAGTCAAGTATCTGGGGGTGAACTTGACATCGAAAAATGTGAACTTATTTAAAGACAATTATGATAAATGTTGGTCAGAAGTTAAGAAAGATCTAGACACATGGTCAAGGTTGAAACTTTCTTTGTTAGGAAGAATTGCCGCTGTTAAAATGAATGTATTGCCTAGAATGTTATTTTTGTTTCAGACCTTACAAATAATAGACAAGATGGACTGTTTCAAGAGGTGGCAGAAAGACATATCCAAGTTTGTCTGGCAGGGCAAAAAGCCTAGAATAAAATTTAAGACTTTAACAGATGCTAAAGATAGAGGAGGCTTTGCCCTGCCAGACCTAAAACTGTATTATGAATCAGCAGCGTTTTGCTGGTTGAAAGACTGGCTGCTCCTCGAGAATACAGACACGTTGGATCTTGAAGGATTTGATAATAGATTTGGTTGGCATGCATATATATGGTATGACAAGGTAAAATCACACAAAGGTTTTAAGAATCATGTTGTCAGGAAAGCTTTGTATAATGTCTGGATACGGTATAAAGATTTGCTTGAAAGTAAAACCCCCAGGTGGTTGTCACCTATGGAAGCCAAAGAGGTGAAAAAATTGAATATGGGGCCATACTGGCCTAAATATTCTGAAATTATAGTACAGGATGGTGGAAAAACTGAAACTGAAAAGTTTTGAGGAGTTGAAAGATAAAGTGAGAGATTGGCTACACTACCGACAAATAAATGAAGTATTTAAACAGGACAGAAAGTTAGGCTTCCAGATGGAGAGGTCTAAACTAGAAACAGAACTGCTAGAACCCAATACTAAAAATCTATCAAGAATGTACAATTTGCTGTTGAGGTGGAATACTCAAGATGAAGTGGTGAGACCTTGTATGATTAAATGGGCACAGGATATTGGACATGATATCGAGCTTGCTGACTGGGAGCAATTGTGGACCACCGGTATCAAATTCACGGCATGTAATGCCTTAAAAGAAAACATTATGAAAATGATTTACAGGTGGTACATGACTCCTGCCAAGTTAGCGAGGATTTATCATCTGCCCAATAACAAATGTTGGAAATGTAATGAAATGGAGGGAACCTTCTATCACCTTTGGTGGACCTGCCCGAAGATTAAGGCTTTCTGGGAAATGATCTATAATGAAATTAAAAAAGTTCTGAAGAGAACCTTTGCAAAAAAGCCAGAGGCCTTTCTCTTGGGTATGGTGGGCCAAATGGTGCCAAAGAAGGACAAGACCTTTTTTATGTACGCCACAACAGCAGCAAGAATTCTTCTAGCAAAGTATTGGAAGACACCAGAACTACCCACGTTGGAAGAATGGCAGACGAAGGTGATTGACTACATGGGACTGGCGGAGATGACTGGCAGAATTCGAGACCGGGGAAAAGAGGCGGTGGAGGAAGAATGGAGCAAATTTAAAGTTTATCTTAAAAAATGTTGTAATTTGGCTGAAAATTAGAGGTTCAGGGAAATAAGAGACAAAGAACTGCAGCTGTTTAATAATCCAAACAAGTTGAATTTATGACATTTAAATTATGTGTATATTGAAGAAGTTGCTGAAAAAACCTTGAAATAAGGATGCAGAAAAGGGGCGGTATGGGGAAGTCGATTTTATGTTTGTTTGTCTTTTTCTTTTATAGGTATTGTCTTTTTTGTGTTTATTGGAAATTAATAAAAATTTATTAAAAAATAAAAAAAGAAAAAAGAAAATGTGACATGTTGACTTTAAGGCCCCCCAAACCCCATCTCAGAAACCACAGCAAAGCAGGTCCTTCAGGAGAAGCGAAAGACTAGTTTTATTTGAAGACAGAAATCTGGGCATGTATATAATCAGCTCGGCAGGAAAAGTCATGCAGAATCGTGGCCCCAGCGCCACCCGCCACCATCACCCATCTTCTGCCAGCCCTTTCTGTGGCCAAGCCAGCCTCGTTCAGAGCTGGTGCTCCACCTCCTCCACCCGGGAAGAGACCACTTTGCCATCCACCAGCTCTTCAATGAGAGTCTTCACCCGGCGGCTTGAGCAGGGCTCTGTAAGGATGGGAAGAACAGCCGAGTTAAGTTATTCCCATTTTTTTCAGCCTTAAGTCTAGTCCTGAAAGACCTACATTAGCTCCCAGTACATTTCCGGGCACAATTCAAAGTGTTGGTGCTGACCTTCAAAGCCCTAAACGGCCTTGGCCAAGTGCCAAGGGCCTTCTGGCGGTTCCCTCACTGTGGGAAGCAAAGCTACAGGGAACCAGACAGAGGGGCTTCTCGGTAGTGGCACCCGCCCTGTGGAACGCCCTCCCATCAGATGTCAATAAAATAAACAACTATCTGACTTTTAGAAGACATCTGAAGGCAGCCCTGTTTAGGGAGGTTTTTAATGTTTGATGTTTTATCATGTTTTAAATATTCTGTTGGGAGCTGCCTAGAGTGGCTGGAGAAACCCAGTCAGATGGACTGGGTATAAATAATGAATTGTTGTTGTTCACATTGCCATGTCAAATTGCAGGGGAATATTTTTCTTTTCTTTTTTAAGTCTTCATGAAAACTCATCAGCATTTTAGTGTGAATTCCTCCAGCCATCTGCAAGTTTGTATGCAATTTTGGCTAATGTACACATTATTTTTTTTGCAAAGCGGTTTCCTCTGATCAGTGCATCGGTGTGTGCTATTTCCACTGCAATGTGCATTTCTGTCCATGCGTCATCCCGGCAGATGCGTCTTCTGACACATCACTTCGCTGGAGAACTGCGATGCAAAATCCAGAGAAGTGTGTGCACTGAAGCTATTGAGAGACCTGTCCCTTTGGCTCATGTTCCAAGTCAGGCTGTCTTTAGAGTCTGGAAAGATTTCCCCGCCCCCCAACACACACACACACACACACACACACAACCCCAGGACAAACTGCTTAGACAATGCCTGATGGCTTGGGTTTTTTTTCTCTTCTCCTTCCACAGACGTGTGGCTTGACACCCTTGCTCAAGCCGTTGTGCTGCCGTACTCCTGATCTCAGCTTGTGTCCTAGACTGTGTAACTGCAAGGGGCTGGCAGAAGGAAACGGCTGCCTTTTAAGGTTGGCTGTATAACATGGTCTTCCCACATCTTCCAGCTATGATGCTCATATGATGCTCATAGGCAAGACCAGGTTGGTAGAGATTGCACTGCCATCCTATTTGGAGTGGGGACACGCTGCCCCCTGGTGGACAGACAGTGTTGCAAAAACACTGACTACTATGATCTGATTCATTCCAGCCTGATTTATTTATATTGTGCAGGGAAATCACCATACACTGATTTCATCAATGGGTTTTAGGTGTGCCGTGTGTTTTACTCCAGACCAAAGACTAGGACTGCATTCCTAGCCCCATTTAAATGGGAGCAAGCCCTACTGAATTCATCTGTGAAAGATATGGTGTCCTGGTTTGCAGTTTCTATGTATGCAAATATATGCAGGTTTTCCTAATGGGCAGCCCAGAAGCCAGGTTTTTCTGCTTACCTGGGGTAGGCGGTGGCTCAGGCTCTGACCTAAAGGGAGCAGAAAAGAACACTGGGTCAGTTAAAAGACCCCAAAGACTTGGAATCACCTTAAGGCTAGTTTTCCCTAAAGATATTTTGCAATTCTTCCAACCCTGGGAGTTCCCCTGAACCTGCTGCTACCTCCCTCTTGCATGGGGGGGGGCTCCTGTTTCGGTGACATAAAAATCCACCCTGAACTTCAGAAATAGAAGGAATGGTGACCAGCAGGTCCAGGGAGACGGACCCTTGTTTGTGTTCCCCACCCTCATATCCTCATACCCTTCAAGGAGGTGCCGATAGGTAGCAATCTCCTGCTCCAGCCTGTTCTTGATGTCCATCAGTCGCTTGTAGTCCTCCGCTTGGTTCTGGGCATCAGATCTGAGCTGGAACAGCTCGGCCTCCCTGGCGCTCACCAGATCACGCAGGCGCGAGATCTCTGTCCCATAACGGGATTCAGTCTCGGCCAGGGAACCTTCCAGGGCCACTTTCTGGAAACAAAGAAGGAAGTTGCTTTGTGAAAGTCCCAAGCAGATGGCCTTTTGTTGTCTCTATTATATATCCTGTCTTTCCTGCAAGGCACTCAGGGCTTGAGAGCACCACAGCTCCCCAACTGATCGCTGGTGTCCAAAGTTGTAGGGACACATGAATGGTTGCACACACCCATCATGCTTACAAGGGAACATGTGACGGACGACTCTCCTTCTCCGAAACCAAATCACTTCCTCAAAGTTGCCTAAATTCTGTGCCAAGGCACCTTCTGGGATGCGTATACATTGTGCAAATTAAATTATGTGTCCCTTAGCCATGGGGACAGGCTGTCAGGGACAGGACTGAAGAGGAGGAGGAATGGTGAGGGGTCTCCTCACCCCCTTCTCCTGTAGCTTCCAGAGAGGAGGAAGGCAGTCTTGATTTACAGGAGGGCCTGGAGGGAGATAACAGCTCAGAGATAGGTGAACAGCAGAGTTAGGCAGAGTTAGGAGAAGGTGGAGGGGAGACAGAGCAGCTAACTGACACGTCTCTGGACAACATAACTGACCCCCCAAAAAAACAACAACCCTGGAGTTCATTAAGGGTGCAAGAACAAAGAGTGAGAGACAATTGTCCATGGACGGACACCGTAGAAGCAGGTGTTGTTGCTAGAGGGGGAAGGGGGAGGAGCTCAGTGTGAGCAACTCCATTATGGAGGAATGACTGGAATTCCTTGTCTTTGGCATGATGACTGAATAAATCATAGGTAAGAACTTTTTTGTTTCCTCCCTGCCTCTTGGTGCCATCAGCGGAGAGGGAGAGGATTCCTCAAGCCTGACACAGACTAAGAGATATGCAGTGTGCTGGAGTTCTGTCTCTCTCTCCTAACTGGGAACTCTGTTCCAATGCACACATAGGTAAAGGTAAAGGGACCTCTGACCGTTAGGTCCAGTCATGGCCGACTCTGGGGTTGCGGCACTCACCTTGCTTTATTGGCCGAGGGAGCCGGCGTACAGCTTCCGGGTCATGTGGCCAGCATGACTAAGCCACTTCTGGCGAACCAGAGCAGCGCACGGAAACGCCGTTTACCTTCCCGCCGGAGCGGTACCTATTTATCTACTTGCACTTTGACGTGCTTTCGAACTGCTAGGTTGGCAGGAGCAGGGACTAAGCAACGGGAGCTCACCCCATCGCGGAGATTCAAACCACCAACCTTCTGATCGGCAAGTCCTAGGCTCTGTGGTTTAACCCACAGCGCCACACACCCAAATTGCACATAGACAGTTGAGGCTGTGATAGCAGACTTAAGGGCCAGAACTTGATTTTCCGTTAGTTTAAAAAAAGAGGAAGCGAAAACAGAGATTTCCAAAATCGTTGGCAAACATGAGCAACCATGGAATCCACATCACTCTGACGATGCTTTCCGATGCGCAGCCTCTTGGCAGCATGGGAAAGTGGCTGGTACTGACCATGCTGCGGAGAGACTGCAGCTCAATCTCCAAGGCCTGAGCCAAGCGTCTGAGCTCCGTGATCTTCTGCTGAGCTGCCTGCAGAGCTTCGTGGCTGACAGCAACCTCCTGGTTGAGTGCATCCATCTGCAAGACAGAAGAAGTCCTCGTTTCTGGTGCAACCTCCCCGCATCCTCTTCCAGCCGGACAGCTTAGGTAGAAGGGCCTTATGGTTGTTGTTTTTAACCAAATCAAAATTCTGCATCAACGTTAATTCAGCATATTTTTAAAATGGCAAAGCAATTCAGCATTCCGAGCCAACCCATCTCTCCAAGCTTCCTCAGACGAAACAGACAATGCAAATTAAATGCATTTGTATGTGTTTGTTTCTCTGTATTGATGTTCTTAATTTTGCTCCCAGGGAACAATGCAGGAAACTGAATGCAAAGCACTTATGTTATGCACCAACTCTGTCTGTCCTTCCTTCCTTTGGCATCTGAGATTTTGCAAAACAGAGGGCACTGCCCAAACATTCTTAAGCTTAAACTCAATAAGGACCAGAAACTTTGGGAGGCGTAGGAAGGAGGGGGAAGTTATTTGAATGCTCAGTATTCGAATATGTAAATGTCAAAGCACAGAAAAGGAAGCTGGAGCTGGAGCAGACTTCAGCACATGAGGTTGCTACTCTGTCTTCCAGAAATGGAAACAGATCTTGAATCAGATCTGAAGGTCATGGAATCACGAGGTCTTGCCATTCCTGCCAGTAGAAGCCCACTCTGAACTTCATCCCTAAAAACTGCACAGAAAGAAAATAAGATGTTCTTGCCAGCTAGATTTCTGGAAGGGAAAAGTATGCCGTGTTGTTTTGGAACAGAACTACACTTCCTTAAGGTAACGGTAAAAGGTAAAGGGACCCCTGACCATTGGGTCCAGTCGTGGGCGACTCTGGGGTTGTGGCGCTCATCTCCCTTTATTGGCCGAGGGAGCCGGCGTGCAGCTTCCGGGTCATGTGGCCAGCATGACTAAGCCACTTTCTGGCGAACCAGAGCAGTGCACGGAAACGCCGTTTACCTTCCCGCCAGAGTGGTACCTATTTATCTACTTGCACTTTGACGTGCTTTCGAACTGCTAGGTTGGCAAGCGCAGGGACCAAGCAATGGGAGCTCACCCCGTCGCGGGGATTCGAACCACCGACCTTCTGATCGGCAAGTCCTAGGCTCTGTGGTTTAACCCACAGCACCACCCGCATCCCAACACTTCCTTAAAAAGGATGCTAAACCCATGCCTTTCTTGGCCAATAGTCAAGGATGATAGGAGCTGTTGCTCAGCAACATCCAGAGGGCACCAGGTTGGCATAGGCTGAATATTTACGTGCAAATGCATCCCATCAGCAAGCCGCCACCTCCACCTTTTGCCCCTGAGCCGTTTGACCATCTCTCCTCGCCGAGCCTCTCCTAACCTGGGACTTGTGCAACGCCTCGGCTTCTTGGCGGTTCTTCTCCGTGACATCCTCATACTGGTCTCGGATCTCAGCCAGCACTTTCTGCAAGTCAGCGCCAGGCATGGAGTCCACTTCCACGTTGACGGTGCCCCCCAGTCTCCCCTGGAGAGAGGTCACCTCCTGTGGGGCGAGAAGAGAGGCAAGTAGGTGCATCCGTGGGGAACCAGCCAGAAGCCAGGAAGGGCTGTGAGTTCTTGAAGGCTGCTCCCTGCAAGGCCCTTTCCACCTGGCCTAGGGAGCGAGGCCCACACTCACCAGCTCTACCAAAGAGGCCCCTGGTGAGACCAGAGGGACGTTGCCATGCCTGACAACAAACCCTAACTAATGGATTCTTTTGCCCCATCTTTTTGTGCCTGCCAAACAGCCGTGTCGTGCTTATGATAATATCCATTTCTCTTGTTAATTATGTTTTAAATGTGCAGTTTATATTTGACTTCACTTAGCAATGTCTTTGTGTGTGTTTTTTGAAATGTTTAAGTTTTTTGTGTTAACTTTGTGCTAAATACGTATTCTGCAGTTGACCTCCTTTGTAATGTTTTATTTTGAAATCTTTAAGATAATATTTTGGTCTTCTGTTAACTATGTTGTTTTAACTGTATACTCTATATTTGACTTTCTTCGGGTTGTTTTATTGATCTCTTAATATGCTGTAAACTGCTTTGAGATTTTTCTTTAAAATATAAAGCGGTATAGTAAACAAACAAATAAATAAATAAAAAGGCAGAGACTCAGTGGGAGCAAAGGTGAAATCTGCGTCCATTGCTTTCTGCGCTGTTGCCTCTGGCTTCAACCACCGCTGGCATGCGGCTCTCAGAATAGTTGAAAAAGCTTCCTGCTGCTCATGTGAAGGCCCTCCTGTTCCTTAGTCCCTACACCCACCCAACTCTCACCTCCTTGTGGTTCCTCTTGAGGTAGGCCAGTTCCTCTTGGAGGTTGTCCACTTGCACCTGCAAGGTAGCCCGGCTGGTGTTGAGTTCCTCCAGGGCCTTGCGCAGCCCACCGAAGTCCCCCTCCACGGACTGCCGTATGGCCGCCTCTGTTTCCAACCTGAAGTGGGCAAATAGGGTCTGTGCAGCATTTTTCCAGCCAAGGCTCTGCAAAACCACATAACTGAGGGTGTGCTGGGACAATGCCTGAGGTTCTGGTTGTGTTGTCTTTTTAATATTTTGTTGCAAGCTGCCCAGAGCGGATGGGGAAATCCAGCCAGATGGGAGGGGTATTAATAAACTGTTGTTGTTGATGATGATGAGGATGATGATGATGATGTTGTTGAGAGCCCCTAATCTCAGACCCTCCAAGTGTCCCTATTTTCCAGGGACAGTCCCAGATTTTCAGAAACCATCCCAGTTTCTGATTTGATCCTGGAATGTCCTGCTTTTCCTTAGGATGTCCCTATTTCCTTCGGAGAAATTTTGGAGGGGATGGAGTTATGCGACCCCCGAGCCAAGGAGATAAGTAACCAGACAACCTCCCTAAATCCCTAGATCTGGAGGGGCCCTAAATCTGCTGTTCAGCCTTAACCAACAGCAACGTGGATCATCTTTCTTTTCCCCCCCAATGGTGACTTTTCAGCATCTTCAAGTTTTTATTAAGCTGGATAAATTGCTATAGAATAAGCTAAATTCTAAGAAGGAAAACCTCTCTTTAACTTGTGCCTCTGTGTAGCTCTTACGGCAGCAGATCCTTCCCATCTTCCAAGGCCCAGGGCCGATACATGTCGTCACCTGGGTGGTTGACCCTACGGGGATGTGGGGTAAACAGTGCAGCCAATTTATTTCATTTTTTATTTTATTTTTACTCCCTGGCTTGTCGCCAGAATTTTTCCTGTAAAAGCCTGGAATTAATCCCTGCATCTCTGGATGCCGGCAAAGGCACTGGGGCCGTTAAAAAAACATGTTGCAGGCCACCTTCCTTTTAAAAGGAATAATACTGTGTATCAGATGTCAAAGAGATGTACCAGATGTCAAAGAGAAAAATAACTACCAAACTTTTAGAAGACGTCTGAAGGCAGCCCTGTTTAGGGAAGCTTTTAATGTTTAATAGGTTATTGTATTTTAGTGTTTTGTTGGAAGATGCCCAGAGTGGCTGGGGAAACCCAGCCAGATGGACGGGGTATAAATAATAAATTTTATTATTATTTTCAACCTTTTGGAGTTCATGGCTCCCTTGACCAACTGCATTATTTCTGTGGCACCCCTGTGGAGCTCAGGAGCCCAGTTATGTCACCCCTTGCCTGCAAAGCTGGCAGCCTCTCACCCTTTCTCAAACAACCTCCCTTGTGGAGTGTCCCCTCAGCCTCCTCTCCCCTCTCCTTGGGAGTCCTCTGGGCAGCCACAGCTGCCGCCCCTGGTCTCTGAACTGCCCCCCCTGCCCCAAAGAGAGATGCCTCCTCACACTGCCCCACAGGGGCCTGGGAAACACCCCCTGGCCAGCCCCAGAGACACCATTCGCCTGGGGAGCTTGTAGCCAGGGCTTCTGCAACAAACAGCTGTGCAAGCCTTTGGGAGACAGAGACACAAGAGGGCATCAAAGGAGGGAGGGAAGAAAGAGGGACAGAGGACAGCATTGCCCGCAGAACCCCTGACCATCATGCAAGGCACCCCAGGGTGCTACAGCACACTGGTTGAAAACCTTTGCTGTATATGCATGATGTGTAACCAAACAATTTAACCCCTGTGTTGCAAATAATAGTCAGTAATAGCCAAGGCAACACGATGACCAAATACAATGATCCGATATCAATATACACTCTTTCTATAATATGAAATACCGTATGTTTTGCTCTATAAGACTCACTTTTTCCCTCCTAAAAAGTAAGGGGAAATGTGTGTGCATCTTATGGAGCAAATGCAGGCTGCGCAGCTATCACAGAAGCCAGAACAGCAACAGGGATTGCTACTTTCACTGTGCAGCGGATCCCTCTTGCTGTTCTGGCTTCTGAGATTCAGAATATTTTTTCTTGTTTTCCTCCTCCAAAATCTAGGTGTGTCTTGTTGTCTGGTGCGTCTTATAGAGCAAAAAAATACGGTATGTGAAATCACATAAACAGAAAACTTACGAATCTCTGAAAGTCACAAAATATGCACTCTGAATGGATTCTCTTGAAAACATAAAACCAAATAAACCTAAGTCTTAGAAGTCTTTGTGACTTTCAGAGATTCATAAGTTTTCTGTTTATGTGATTTCATTTATTTCATATTGTATAAAGAATGTATATTGATATCGTATCATTGTATTTGGTCATCGTGTTGCCTTGGCTATTACTGTATATGCATGATGGACAGAAAGAGGCAGCTAGGATGAAGAGTCCTTACTTCACTCTGAAATCATCAGCAGCGAGTTTGGCATTATCAATCTGTAAGAGCAGCCCAGCGTTGTTCAAGGTCTCCTGCTGGATCTGCAGAGGGATGAAAGAGGTCGGTTAGTCTCCATAATGCTATCCTAGATCTCGGTATGGGGATCCGCAGGCCACAAGAGAACCAAGCCTGGATACTGACCATGCACAAGTCCAGTGTTGGAGGTATAAAATAGACCCAGTTTCCACCACCCAGAGGACAGACTTCTGTTAGTGCAAGAATAAACCCATCAGTAGGCAAAATTGTTTTGTTTTGCTACTGAAAATCTTGCACATCCCTGGAGATGCCAGGGATTAAATCTAGGAACTCCTCCATGCAAAACAGATACTCTTGCCACTAAGCTATATCCCTTTGGAAGAAGAAGAATTGGCAATCATCCTGGTACCTTAGACTTCAGGTCAGTGATGGTGTTGAAATAGCTGCTCAGATCTGGAGCCTCCGTTGATGCTCGCTTGAGGTATATCTCCCGGATGTTGTTCTCTAGCTGACTGTTAGATTCTTCAAGGGAGCGCACCTAGAATATGGCAGAGGAAATCAAACAGGGTGGTGAGGGTATCAGAATAAAGCGGTTGCTGAACCCCACCAAGGACAGGTATGCTCTCCTGTAACCTGTTTTGACTTTTCAGTCTACTCACTAGAGGGTACAGTGGTACCTACGGGTTACATACACTTCAGGTTACATACGCTTGAGGTTACAGACTCTGCTAACCCAGAAATAGTGCTTCAGGTTAAGAACTTTGCTTCAGGATGAGAACACAAATCGTGCTCCGGCGGGGCAGCAGCAGCAGGAGGCCCCATTAACTAAAGTGGTGCTTCAGGTTAAGAACAGTTTCAGGTTAATATGGACCTCCGGAACGAATTAAGTACTTAACCAGAGGTACCACTGTAGCTTGCAATAGCTTTGGGGTGTAAACAGAGAATTTCCTTCTTTACCTTCCTTTTCTCAGTTGACACTCTCAACTTTCTGTAGGTCCAGGAAGCTAATGAGCACAAGTCCTTGCCCAGTTGTTTCTGGGCTGTTGCTTTTAACTATTTCACTCAATTAACAAACATACTTCCACAAACCTAAGGAACCCTTCCAAGGATGCAAAACAACAACAACCGCCTTACTTTTTTAACGATCTCGTTTTGCTTCCAAGCTGATCAGCACAGGACCCACCTAAGTTTGATATCAGAGGGAACGATGATCGGGTATAGATCCTTGCCTTTTTAAAAAGATCTGTAAGTGACGGTCATGGAGAATAGTAGCAGGGAATGAATTGTGAATGTTGTGGAGGGTTATTCACAACATCTGACCTGGGGACAACAGCGGTGGTGGGGTGTTGCAGAAGGTACACATGGACCAGGCCCTGGGCCAACAGGGGACCCAGATTCTTAACTTTCCTTTTTTAAAAAAAGTAAGTCAGTTGGAGATTTCTGAAGAAAGTTAGAGCACAAAATGCGGAGGCAGCTCTAAGGCTTCAGCGTCATTAAGGACACTTAACAGTGGTTGCTTAGCTATTAGAGCAAGAGATACAGACCATTCCCACCTGGGACTCAGGAGGGATGCACCCAGAGCAACAGAAAAACTAGCAGAGGCTTCTGCAGCTAGGCAAATGCTGGACAGAGGAAGACGCTGGGGGTGTCTGTGCTTAAGCACTTTCCCCCATTTCCATATTATTTCATTCACTCCAAAAATGTACTGCCTCCTCAGAATAAAACAGAATTTGCTGGCTTTGGTTTGTTTTACTCAAAAGTAATTCTCTTGAAATAAAAGCCAGGTGTTTCTTCCCTACTTAGGAAAAAATGTCACTAATGCAATGTCCTTCACCCAGCCACTAATGGCCCGCTTGTCATGACTGGGCTGTTATTAATTAATATGCAGTAACCATAAGCAAAAAGAGAAAAGAGAAAATAAATAATCAAACACCTTACAGCTGCAGAAAATTAAAATCTCTGCGGGCTGTACTTTAGCATAAGGATCCTTTTTTGTTGGTCAAGGATGACTAAATGGTTTGTGTATGTGATTCGCGGAGAGTTGTGAAATCGCATGTATATCTTGCTTCCTGTTCTATATTTGGATATTGATTTCACTCCCGGGAGCTGAAGGCTTCACAACAGCCTTGTGAGGTAGGCTAGGCTGAGAGTTGATAATTCAGACGCCAAAGTTTGAAACTGCACATATTCAGAGAATTTTTTATTTTTATTTTTATTTTGCATGTTGCGATTTATCAGGGTTGGAAGCCTTATGTATATATTCCTGTACATGTCAGGACTACGAAACATTAAAGCAAGGGGGCTGCTGCGAATGACATTACATATTTGCATTTTGCTTTTCTACACAGGAACTCAACATTGTGTACATTATCCTTCCCCTCCTTCCACTTTTATCTTTGCAATAGGATCCTGCCTAGTCCTGTGATTTGTACCACTGTACAAATAACAACAGCCTTGTAAGGTAGGCTAATCTAAGCTAATATATGCACATTTAGCAGCAGCTCTTGCCAGTAGTCGGGGGGGGGATCCACGTGGAATGCACTGGGTCCAGGAAATCCTACCCCCAAATCAAGTACAAGCTAACACAGAAATCAAGCAGTTTATGTTGTAACTGCTCTGAGACCTGGAGGTATATGTCAATATATAAATTTAAAAATTGATAGATAGATAGAACCCCAAAAGTACTTCCAACAATGTACTGATCTCAATAAAGGAATAACATTTTGCACTAACAGTTCAGTCCTTGGTCTTTCTAACTGAGTAAGTCATATTTTCCCAAGTTTCCCAGTTATGCATTATGTTGGATTTAGAGAATGGTAGGGAGCCTAAACTTGTTATAAAGCAATTCCATTTGGCAAAAAAATGCCCCCCCCCCCCCGTTATTTATTGAAGTATCTCAGAGTGTTGAGCAGACTGCATTTGCAAACATTTGACATTTCTGAAACGGTTGCTGAATGCTGAGTGTGTGAATTTGGGGTTTTCTTTCAGGGAAGACAGCGAAGCAGATCCAGCCCAAGCCAAGCGGTTTTATTGCCTGAGGCAGAACAGCAAATGATGGCCCTCCCCACGGTGCCTGAGTCAAGGTGCAAAGTGGCCAAGTTGTTTTAGCACCACAAGAGCTCTTCTCCCTGGGTGTGAAGCTGTAATGATCTAAGTAAAATAAGAGGCAATTTCCTGCCCTTTTGTGCACCTAAAGTCAGCTGCCCCGAGGCACATGTCTCACTCTGCCAACGGCAGGGCCGGCCCTGTGGCACAGCTGCCAACACAGATGGAGCAACAGGGTCCCCTTTAGAAATCAAGCCCTGCCCCTGTTGACTCTGCCTTCCAAAAGCGAAGCCTGAGGTAGACAGAGGGGCATTTGAACCACCCGTGTATCTTGAGGCCAGTTCTCAGCACCCATTTTCCCTGCTAGGAAACTCCAGCTACTCACCCTTTCCAGATAGGCAGCCAGGCGGTCGTTCAGATTCTGCATGGTGCCCTTTTCGTTCATGTCAAAGATGTTCGCCTCCGCACCGGCCTGCCCGTAACGCCAGGCCAGGCCGTTCTTTGCTGGGGTGCCCCCATAGATGCTCGATGCTGTCGGAGACCTGCCTAGGCTACGCAGGCTTCCCCCTCGGGAACCCTGGATCCCTCCAGAGAAGGACTGGCTGCGGCTGGAGTAAGTAGTCATGGTTCTCTCTGGCCGCAGGAGGCAATGCAGAGTGGGAGAGTCAGCAGGGTCAGCCCTGGAGAGCTCCCTTTATATAGGCAAGCTGAGGGGCAGGGCTAACTCTTAGCCGTTCCCACATTGGATCATCTCGCTGTCCTTCACAAGAAAGGCATTTGTTTTGGAAAGGGAAATGTCCCTGTAGTCCTAGCTCCCCGAGGCAGATTTGCAACGCCATTGCAACATCCATTGATCAGATTTGGACCCGGGCCAATTTGTCAATGCCAGATGGATGCCAAGATAACCAAGATGCAATGTCCCTTTCCCGTCTCCCTGCTAACAGCCCCTTACAATCCCAGAACCAGATGTGAACAGTGGGTGCAAAAATCTCTGGAGTCCATGTGAAAGGAACCCTTGGCAGGTTCAGTCCTGCAAGAACAGGCTGGAGGAAGCAGCTTGTCACGCAAGAGTCCCTGACCGTCAGGTGTCTTTGGTTTGAAAGAGAACTTTCAGGTGGTGCATATCTTCATAGCTGTCAAGCGTCCCTTATTTGGCGGGACAGTCCCTTATCCCAGGGCCATGTCCCGCTGCTGTCCCTTATTGATGATGTCCCTTAAATAAGCTACTGAAGGTAATGGGGCCCTTTCTATGTCCAGCTGTGCTTTGTCAACAACAAATTGTTGCTGTTTTTTTGTGTTGAATATATGCTATATGGTAATTTATAGGACCTAATAGGTATCTAAAGCCATTTGCATGCAACAAAATATGTATTATCAAAGTAATTGTTGATCCCTTATTTTGGCTGCTGATCCCTTATTTTCGAGGCTGCTGGTCCCTTATTTTCAAATCTGTAAGTTGACAGCTATGCATATCTTGCAACTTCCAGCTGAAATCCTGGAACTTCTCATGCCACAAATGTTCTGGGCAAGGTTTCTTGGACAGGCTGTAGCCTTCTCTGGACAGCAATGACATGGTAGGATGGAGAAACCATGACAGATTTGCACAACTGCTAGCAAAGCAGACTAACATTTATTATAGCACTATTATAAGCATCAAACACAGTGCAGACTAAGGACCTGAACACTCTACTCTTGCAATTGGGGGGGTGAGTATTGTGTTTGTTCATTACTATGTTACGTATTTTTGTGTTTTTTATATTATAAACCTACCTGTGATCCTCAGAGGAAGGGCAATATAGAAATTTAATAAATAATACTACAAATAATATAGTAAGGCTGTAGCAATTTGAAGACAGATCATTTTGATGCAGTTTGGTTCCTGTTTCTAGATTATGCAAACAAACATTCAACTATTATTCCCCCACCATTGCTCAGCTATCACTTTGGAGAGGGTTACATAATCTAATGCCACCTGAATCAACATATTCTTACCTGCTTGTTTTGATATTTCTTTTTTTTCCCCCACATCATTATGTCATAGGTGTTAGAATTACATATTCTGTCAATGTTAATGCTTTTTGCATTTTTCTTTTATTTACCATTTCTTGTTTTTCTTTGGCCCTGTCACCCCAGTATTTAAAATTTGTGCACTTCATTTTATATGTAGCTGACAAAATCAATAAAAAATACAGTCGTACTTTGGTTCTTGAACGGAATCCGTTCTGGAAGTCCGTTCGACTTCCAAAAACATTGGAAAACCAAGGCGCGGCTTCCGACTGGCTGCAGTAGCTTCCTGCACTCAATTGGAAGCCGCGTCGGACGTTCGGCTTCCGAAAAAAAGTTTGCAAACCAGAACACTCACTTCCGGGTTTGCAGCGTTCAGGAGCCAAGACGTTTGAGTCACAAGGCATTCAAAAACCAAAGTATGGCTGTATTTGGGAGGGGAGAACATGTCGCAAAATAGGTCTGCAATAAAACATTGCTGGGGGGGGTGCTTGGAGCCCCAATCCCTTTTTCATACAAGATCATGGAGCATATTTGAGTTTGGATTCAGAGTCATAAGAGTGGCACACAGCAAAGCCTTTCCCCACACCAGCCCCCACCCTCATGAACTCCAGATCACAATGTTCCCCAGTCAGGGAGGGTGGCTGGGTGTAAGGAAGGAGAGAGATTTCATGACTGAGGCAGCATGTATCTTGCTTTATTAAAACCATAAAAAGTAGATAGAAGGCTCTTGCAATACGTTGATTCCCCACCCCCACTCCAAACTGTGAACGTTCCAGGATTTTGCTCTCTTCAAAATTCAAATGCACGATATATATTTTTCCTGAAAGCCATTCTTGGCCCACACCCAAGTTAAGAGCTCAGTGGAAGAATGCTGAAAGTGAGGACAGATCAGAAGAAAAAATGCAGACATTTCAAGATAGTAAACCTTAGTGAGTAGAGGCAGGCAGGGTACTGGAAACATCAGCACAGGTATGTGGAATTTTCCAGTGCCCGGAATGTTCCGTGGGTTTTTCCACAAAGTGGCGTTCTGAATATGGAAGAAAGAATACGGAAAAATCCCTGGCCATAGCAGTTTCGGCAACACATTCCAAAATACGGGTATGCTCACATTAGAAGCTTAAAACGCAGCAAGGCCGTTTCCCCCACAAACTGCATTTTAAGCACTGTGTTGTTCACATCAGAAGAATGTCTTTGCCCAACACACAGCACCATGTTGGTTTCCCTGCCCCTACAACCCCCCTACTACTGAAACTCCTATTCACAAAGTTGTCATCTGCACATGTGCAACAGCTGTCTCAAATTTCGCTTCACTGTTTCCTCTGCATTTGGTTTTCTAGCTGGACTGAAACTGGGTTTTTTTTTGGGGGGGGAGGGTGTGGGGGACACACCAAACAGCAGCGTTTGCCAACAAACTACAGAACTGATGTGGATCGTGGCTAATGCTGGAGGCAGAATTAATGGTAATGTGAACATACCCTACAACATGGTTACGTTATTCTAGAGCGTTCTCCAGTAGTTCTCATGCCACTGGCTAACGTTGGTCACATGGAAGGTGTCTACTGAAGGAGAGACTCACTTTTATGTGAAGCCAGATTACGGTACTGTGTTTTACAATCCACTGTGAGCACTGCTACGTTGAATGGAGTGTTGCAGTGCTGCTTCTCTACTGCAAAGCTGCAGGAGAAGGTCAAAGTGGAAATCTCTCATAGGAGCTGCAAGGCATGGCCTAACTGTGATATGGAAGGCCAAGTGCTGAGCTCTGGAAAGGGAGGAAAATACAGTTGTTTGGACTTTAGAAGAATGCAACTTTACAAGCATACAACTGTAAATATTATGTTTGAATTCATCTGGGGTTGCGGTGCTCATCTCGCTTTATTGGCCGAGGGAGCCAGCATACAGCTTCCGGGTCTTGTGGCCAGCATGACTAAGCCGCTTTTGGCGAACCAGAGCAGCGTATGGAAATGCCGTTTACCTTTCCACCAGAGCGGTACCTGTTTATCTACTTGCACTTTGATGTGCTCTCGAACTGCTAGGTTGGCAGGAGCAGGGACTGAGCAACGGGAGCTCACCCCATCGCGGGGATTCAAACCGCCGACCTTCTGACCGGCAACCCCTAGGTTCTGTGGTTTAACCCACAGCGCCACCCACGTCCCGTTAATGTCTGGACATTGATTTAATTCCCAAAGAAAGGTTCCAGTCCCATATATGATTTGAGCTTCTTAGCTGTGATTCTGCTACTCTTGCATCAACTGGGGGGGGGGTTTAAAAATGGAGGAAATTACCAGACTGTGCACATGAAACAGGGGGATTTGGAAGAGGAGGAATGGCTGCTGCAGGAAGCAAAAAGCTGAGTGGAATGATTTGCTCACATTATGTTGAGCATCTCCAAGTGGCATGGTGGTGGAGGAGACTGAGTTGAATGCAAGCAAAGTTGAGTATCCAACCACCCACCACTTCAGGAAACTCTCAACTATGAAGGTGAATGTTCTTTTGAAGTTCTATAGAAGCAGGGTGTGTCCCATTACACACACATGCATCAGGGACATAGATCAGGATTTACTGGTAGAAATCTGGGGGATCTCATAGAATCCTAGAACTGTAGAGATGGAAGGGACCCTGAGGGTCATCTGGTCCAACTGTAGGAATCTCAACCTCTGCTTAGATGGCAATCCAACCTCTGCTTAGACACCTTCAATGAAGGAGAGTCCACAACTTCCCAAGGGAGTCCATTCCACCATCGCAAAGTTCTTATTTAGATTAGTTTGGGTTTCACTGTATTGTTTGTTGAAACGTTTCAAAAAAATGTAAAATTATTTCAAAGTTCTTCCTGGTGTTTAGTCATAATCTCCTTTGCTGTAACTTGAATCCATTGGTCTGAATCCTACCCTCCGGAGCAGGAGAAAACAAGCTTACTCCATCCTCCTTGTGACAGCCCTTCAGATATTTGAAGATGGCTATCATATCTCCTCTCTTTGAAGTAGATCAGCAAATATTTTGGACTCTCGGATATTTAATACTGACAACTGACTCGCTAGATTATAGAAGAATGAAAGGTAGCTAGGACTGGATTTTTGTGCAGAAGGACTGTGAACTCTGTTGTTCTGGTGCTCAAAAACCATTCCAGGGTTTAGAATTTAATGATAAGCGTGCCACTTTTGCACCTGGTTCTGGATGGTGGATCTCAGGGTATAGATTCCGCAAACCTGAAGTCTGCCTTTCCCTGCCATAGAGTAAAACATAGGTAAAGGACCCTAGACGGTTAAGTCCAGTCAAAGGTGACTATGGCACTCATCTTGCTTTCAGGCCAAGGGAGCCGGCGTTTGTCCACAGACAGCTTTCCAGGTCATGTGGCCAGCATGACTAAACCGCTTCTGGCGCAACGGAACACCGTGATGGAAACCAGAGCGCACAGAAACACCATTTACCTTCCCACTGCAGTGGTATTTATTTATCTACTAGCACTGGTGTGCTTTTGAACTGCTCAGTTGGCAGGGGCTGGGACAGAGGAACAGGAGCTCACCCCATTGTAGGGATTTGAACTGCCAACCTTCCAATCAGCAAGCCCAAAAGGCTCAGGGTTTTAGACCACAGCACCACCCACATCCCTGGCATAGGACACCCACCACAGCATCTCTATTCAAGCATAGGCCTTTCATCTCTAGCAGAGAGAGGCTGCAGCAGCTATCAGCCAGCTAGTCCTACTAAACCAGGCTCTTCCCCCAAGTAAGGAGGTCATTGTGGAAAGAGGCTTCTGAGTATTGCTGAACTGAGAACCAGTGTTAAGTCAGATGCATAACTCACCGTGCATCAAAGTGTGGCTGCAAAGCCTTCATTGGAGGCACATTTTGATGCACGTCTCCATCCACATTCCAGATTAATACTTTATGAGTTTGGGGTGGGAGAAAAGTAGACTGTATGCAGAGATCCTTCTAACCTCTGTTAGTGTTAAAATATAAGCCAGGCTAGCTTCGGTGTTGTGGCAATCGCCTGGGTGATGGGCCATTAAGGGAAACAAAGTGGTTCTGTGTGAGATGGCAGATGGGTGTGTGGTAGTGAGAAAAAGGCAAAGGTAAGAGTTGAGAGGGACCTAGAAGTAAAGCAGCAAGCTGGAGAGAGAGTCAGAGCAACGTTTGAGAGCCATGCTGATTTCTGTTTGAATCCAAGGCTGCGGCTAAGGGAGAAACAAGACCCTTTGGGGGTGTTGATGCTGTGAACCCCTCCATTGCAGGGTCAGGTTGTATATATGTGTAAATAAACCATATATCATAAAGACCCCACAGTCTCCGCTGTGCCTCATTGCCAAAAGGAAACATGAACCCTGGGTAAGCACCTGGAATCTTGCATCGCTCAGAGATTGGGGCGCTTCAATAACAATAATAATTGCATTTATATCTCACCATTTTCTCCAAGGAATTCATGGCAGCATACATGGTTCCTTTCCCTCCCCATTTTATCCTCACAACAACCATGTGAGATAGGTTCAACTCTGACAAATACAAAAGATCGGAAAAGAGAAAGGCTTCTTTGTGTTGATGAGGAAATTGGAGTTTATTTGTCTCAAATTAGACCCTGTGTAAGTGAGATTACCCACCAAAAGCAAGCTCACACCTCTCATCGAGTCTGTATACATACTTAAGGTGGGTATATAAGAGGCGTGTATATTTTGGGAATGATTTGTGTTCTTGTGTAGCTGCATTGTTTTATACTTTCTGGCTGTCTCATGGTCCTATTATAAGGCAGTTGTGTTCTATGTTATAAATCAAGCACTGCAGGAATTGTTTCTTTCTGTTTATTGTATTTCTTATCAACAAAAAAATTGTTGTGCCACAAACCAATTTTTATTCTGAAAGAGTGGCCCAGAGGAAAAAAGAAGCACCGTAATCTGACTGAATGTGAACTCCTGTACAAAGATAAGATTCACACCTCTTGCTGCTTCGCTGTTGCCTCTGGCCCCATCCAATATTGGCATTTCCCATGAGTGAGTGCCCCCCTTAGGCAGGTAAAGGTTCTCTACTCTTACTGGATGGCCACAACCAACTTGGCGTGAAGTGGGCCAAGCATGCCCTCAGCTCCTGAGAAACAAAGGGCATAGTTGGGCACAGATTGAAATCAGTGAGCTTTCTGCCACCAAGTGCGACGGAGCCAGCATTGCCAACCACCAACCTGCCCAACTTCTCAAGGCTAAGGCCATGGGATGAAATAATGCATGTTGACTTCCAGGACCGGCTCAGCCAAGTGTTGCAACCCTGAACTCATCCTTTGGACCTGACAACAATCATCTCTAGCTTATTTCTGCAAGATATTCCGCCGCCACCCCTAAAAATTGCGGTGATTGCGAATGGAGGAATTTCAGAGTAGAAAATCTGGTTGGAAGGAATGTTTTGCCTGGAGGCAGATGGACAAGACACAACAGGGGCGAGCTGCCTTTTAAGGTCGTTCCAGGATATTCCCTCTCCAGCCTCCTTTGTGGTTTGCAAATTGTGGGGCGGGCCCTGGCAGGCCATGACGCAACATTCCAGGGAAAATAGGATCCCTCCTGACACGGGATGCGGCGCTCTCCCTGCCTCATTGGCCAAGTCAGGAGAGCCGTTGGGGATGCACAGCTCCGCTTCTTTTTCTCGTTGCCCCAGCGTAGGGTTGTTGCTCCACAGATCCTTTTACACAGCCATGGGCTGCATGAGCAAAGATCTCACAAGGACGTATGGAACAGCTTATTGGGGTGAACTCGAGGGCCCACTAAGCTGTATAGGAAGAGGGGCGGCAAATTCAATGTATTGAAACAGATTGCTGTATATCACACTCACCCTTCTTTTCCTCCCTGCATTAGGTTTAATTTGAAGGCTGGCTCATCAGTGTATAGATCGAAAACCTCTTTTCCAGAATACAACATATACCGTATTTTTCGTTTTATGAGACGCACTTTTCCCCTCCTAAAAAGTAAGAGGAAATGTGTGTACGTCTTGTGGAGCGAATGCAGGCTGCGCACCTGTCGCTGAAGCCAGGAGAGCAAGAGGGATCGGTGCACACCGATCCCTCTTGCTCTCCTGGCTTCAGGGATAGCCGCGCAAAGCCTCTTGAGCGCAGCCAGAGCGCTCCTCCCTCTTCGCTCAAGAGGCTTTGCATTGCTTTCTTGTTTCTTGTTTTCCTCCTCTAAAAACTAGGGGTGTCTTATAGAGCAAAAAATACAGTAGTGATTCAGGGATGGGGAACCAAATGCTCCCCTCCAGGCCTCTCTATCTGGCTCTTTCGACTCCCCCCAGGCAACACCCCTCCTCATCTACACCTCTCTGCTTTGCACCCTCTCTGGTAGCTTATTTGCATGGCTGTACCCTTGACAAGTAGTCTAGTACCGTTTTTTGCTAAAGCTGCCATTCAAAGGGTGAACCCAAATTTTGTTATCGTCAGACACATTTCTTCCTGCCTGCTCTGCACATGGGAAATCTCTAACTCATGCAATGTATGCACCAAGAAATGGAAGACGTTTTGCACAGGGGTTGTGTTCAGAGGGTGGCGCATGCACGCAAAAATGTCTATACCTGTACCACCCCCTTGGAACTGCCCCCACGTGGCTAGCCTTGCCTTGCTTACCAGTCTCTAGGAGGCGATGTTTGAGTCCCCACAAAATCTCACAAGAGCCTCCCAGAGCCTGGTAAGCAACTCTGAAAGTTTAAAATCTATTTCCACGCTGGGGAAACTCAGAGCAAAGGGAGCCTTTAAGATCTCTGCCTTGTGGGCAATTAACTTGTGGGATTTCAACCGGCAAGCTTTCAAGTACGCGAGGTTGAAGTCGCACAAATTAATCACGTGTAAGGTGCAATCATAATGCGTGGAGAATACCAAACATTTGGGAAGGTTGAACCTACAAGCATATATACGCTTGCAACACAGGAGTTGATCCAATGCGAAGCATCACTTCCCCTTTTGCATAAAATAATCAGATCAGACACTGGGGATGAAAACAGGCACCAGGCATTTAAACCATGACAAACAGAAAGAGTTAATCCATTCTTAAGCTTTCACCTGCATTGACTGACTGGGCCACATTCCTCTGTGGAATGGCTTATAGACAATCTGGTGCAAGGTCATCCAACGGAGTCTATGTTTGAGAGCCTGTTTATGTGCTCTGCACCGCACAGAAGATACAAATCAGGTTTGGGCAGGTATGTTCTGGTTCCAGCTGGGGAGTCATAGTCATAGGAAAATAACATCCAGATGTTTCTCTGCATTGCTTTACTATAGGGGTCAAGCACCTAGGAGCCCCAGGGTCAAAACCAATTCAAGGGAGATCTGGCAACTGGCGATAGAAAGCAGGTTATGCCGTTATAAGGTTCAAGTAGCTTCCAGCCTAATAGCAGGTGAAAAAGAAGAGTGAACATCCCAGTTAAGCAGCAGGAAACATGAGCAGACCCTCCAAGTGTCCCTATTTTCCAGGGACTGTCCTGGACTTACAGAAGCCATCCCAGTTTCTAGTTTGATTCCGGAATGTCCCACTTTTCTTATTTTCATTGGAGAAATGTTGGAGGGTATGGCAGAATGTCCATGTTTTCGTTGGAGAAATGTTGGAGGACATGGAGTTATCCGACCCCTGAGCCAAGAAGATAAGTAACAAGACTAAGAAGTCATCTGAAGGCAGGCCTGTATGGACAAGTTTTAAAATATTTAATGTTTTAAATATGCTGGAAGCCGCCACAGAGTGGCTGGGGTAACCTAATCAGAAGGGTAGGGTATAAATATTAGTATTAGTATTAATATTAGTATTGAACAGGACAGTCCTATTTTCATCAGAGAAATGTTGGAGCATATGCATGAAGCTCCAGGAGTATTATTATAATTATTACCCACTTTAACCAACAGGTGCCAGATTGTTACCACAAGAAAAACATTAAAACATGTTACATTCACGATAATAGGGTGAGTTCTGAAAACACCTATCTCAGGTGTCTTCAGCATTCGTCAAAAGCCGCACACTATTGTGAACACCTTGAATACAGCCTGGAAACTAACCAGCAGCCAATGCAGCTGTTTTGGAACAAGGATTATTATGAGTTCTAAAGCCAATAATCTGGCTGTTGCATTTTGGACAAGCTGAAGTTTCTGGGTCATCTTCAAGGGCAGCCCCAGGTCTGAGCACCCTACAATAATCCAGTCTGGAAGTTACCAGAACATGGAGTGCCGTGTCCCAAGTCATGGACGATGGAGACGAGGGAGTTGCAATTGAAGAGGAGGAATTCACAGAGGAAAGAATGGGGTGCATGCTGCCCCATTAACTGGTTCATTTCAGTAGTTTGGACAAACTGAACATCTGCAGTATTTTGGAAATCTGAAATATGTGCAGTGTGAAAGAGAGGCCCTGGTATCACGTGATGGCAACAGCTCATGCAGAGGCAGAGAGCCAGCTCTGTGGCATTCCCCCCCCCCCCCCGAGTAGGGGGAGATGTCCAGTCATCAAAGCTCCCACACATACATGCATGCTGCAGCAGCGGGGAGAAACAGGAAACCATACGTTTGGGGCCTCACATGAATTCCAGACGGTCTGGAATCTGTTCTGAAGTTACTGCTCAGAAACTCACAAAATTCACTGCAAAGTCCAGGCATTTCTGCAGTATTCATGTTGCATCATTCTCCCAGCTAATTAATTGCTGACTAAGGAGGTCTATTGTTTTATAGAGGAACCTACACATAAAAGGGTTTTTTTTGTCTTTGTTTTGCTTGTCTCCTGAGAAACTGAGACAACAAAATCCCAAGTATCACCTCAGCTGAAGTACATCTGGCTTTCAAAATGTTTGACCTAAGGATAAAACTTTTATTGGCTTAATACGCACAGACAGCACAAATCACCAAGATAACTGACTGGATTAAAAGGACGAAGGAACAGGATTAGGTGTTTCTATTTCTGAATTGCATTGAGAAGGCCCCTCTGCCATTATGGATTCATTGTCATTCAATCCATAATAATCCATAATGAATTGAAAAAAATGTTTTAAGTACTTCTCCCCACCCCCCAAAAAAGAGTCCTTTTTGTTGGGGATAATTCAGATGGAAATTCCCAGGTGTCAAAAAATGTTATTTATGTATGCCACTACTGCGGCCCGTGTTTTGTTAGCCCCAAAATGGAAAACGAGAGAGGACCCAACTAAATAAGAATGACGACTTAAGCTGACAGAATATGTGCAACTCGTGGAGTTAACATATAGAATAAGAAAACAAGAAGAACATCCATTTAGAGAAGATTGGAAAATGTTTATTGAATATATGGGGGGAAATTGTGTACACTTGAAAAGGTTGGCAGCATTAAGATAAATTCAACAGTGTAAATAAGCTTTGATGGATGTAATAATGGAATACTGAATGGTTTATTTTATGTAAAATATGCAGGGATTTATGATATGCAAAATGAACTATGGAAAGCGAAGAAGGGAAGTCACTGATATTTTAAGGATGTTTAAATGAGTATTCTAAATTGTAAAACAGGAAAATTAATAACCATTATATATATATAAAAAAGAGAAGGCCCCTCTGCCCAACTCTGAAGAGGGATAAAAAAGGGCTGCTGCTCATCTGGAGTTCTGTCTGCCATAGATGATGATTAAACTACCACAAAATGTTATCGATGCTAGTGTCCAAAGACACTGAGCCAGAGCTGAAGCTCAGACAGAGCTGCCACCATTTGTTGTCCTTCTCCACAGCACTGACCCTGCTTCACTTGTCAAGTTTCTGCCTGTTGTGCAGCCCTTGTAAGGACAGGAAAAGGTAATCAATGAACTGGGTCACATTTATTTGGAGACGTTGGCTGTTGTTTTGTTTTGTTTTATAATTTAAGACATACTAATCTAAATCTTGCGACGGGTCAATTGAAATGGGGCGCTATTCACCTCAGCCCCAATGAAAACAGGCTTGGTTTGATGTAGCTACTGAACCCCGTGGATGACTTAAAATATTGTTTTCCTGCGTAGCAGAACGTGATCTTTTCAACGAAAAAGGGGGCGCCTCTGGGCACGTACAGAGTGCACTTCCTACTACCAAGGAATAGGCTTCCCTCAGAGAGACTTCACATTTCAGGACCCTAAAATGCTCTTCTTCATTTTTTGTTTAAAAAAATGATGACACTGGAGATGATCATGACAACCAAACGCAAATAAAAAGCAAACAAAACACACAAACTCACACCCTGGGGAAAAAAAATGCCTCACGCAACAACGCGCATGCGCCAAACATTCGTTTCTCTCCGCCTCCACTTTTTCCTTTCCCGCCTGCCTTTCCCCCCTCCCCTTAGAAAGTGCGCAGCGCCCCCTCCCCGCGCTACGTTCTTTGTCGTCCAATCCCCCTCAAGCCCTAGCGCGCGACGACGTCACAAGGGGGGGGGAAATCCAGTCGTGTCCAGTTTCCCGTCGCCTCCCTCGCTCCACTGCGCAAGCGTGCTGGGGCTGCACAAATACGCGGCTACGGGCGGGGCCGGGGTGGAGAAGGAGGACAGGGCCTGAGCGTGACGGCTGCACAGCCGCAGCCTTGATTCCTCCCATCCCCCTCCAGCGGGGTTGTGCGCGGTTAGTCCCCCCCCTCTCATAAACACACCCCGTTCCCCTTTCTAGCCAATCCCATCCCTCGCCTCCCGGTGCGCGCTGACGTCACAAAAGCCTACCCACTATATAAACGGCCGGCCGTGTGGCCCCGCCCTTCCTACTGCCTTTTCCTTTTTTTGGTGCCCCCTCGCAGAGGTTGAAGAGCCGTTTACTTCGTCGCGTCCGCCTTTCGCCGTCGCTGCAGTTGCCTCCGACCCGGGAAAAAGCGAAGCGAAGCGCGTCGTATGTCCGCTATCCAGAACCTCCACTCCTTCGGTGAGGACACCGGTCGGAGGGGGGGGGCAAATAGGCTGGAAGCCTCAGGTTTCTGTGGGGCGGGCAGAAGGGGGGGGCAAAAACGAGCCT
>JAXCMG010000033.1:4450243-4463363 GCA_034642415.1 Podarcis siculus
GGGGGGGGGGAGAGCGAAATACTTTTCGATAGGGTGGAAAGCGGGGCGGGGGTCGCATATCCTTAGCCTGAGTTGCGGGGGCTTTTGGGGTATTGGAGGCGATGGGGGGAGGGAAGTGCGTTTGGTAGGAATTGGGGGGGGGGCTTAGCGCAAGTAATGGGTTTTTTACTAGTGGGGAGGGGTGTTTTTCTGTTAAGAGGATTGATCGGCCACGGGGGCTGCGGCAAAGGCAGATTTTGGGGGGGGGATCAGTATGCTTGTTTCTTTCTATGTGTCTCGGTGAGGCCCCGGGATGTGGCGTTTGCTGAGCAGCCTCTGCCATCTTCCCTTTTCTTCTCTTCTGTCTCACACCCCCCCCCCCGCTTCACTGACGCAGTTGCTAATTCTTGGCGGTTGCGTCAGCCGGAGACGAGGGAGGGGCTTCGGGACAGGGAGAGGCGGCTCGACGGGTGTCACGTGGCCCGAGAGGAAAGGGCCTGTTTTCAGGGCCTGCAAGAGGAAGAGAGCAAAGTACTGTGTAACCGGGTGTCAAGGAAGAGGCCCGCATCAGTGGTGGAGTAACACTGTGGCTCTCATGCCAACTCCTTTTCCTTGTGGCTGAGCAATTCATCGATGGCACTTTGTTTGGTGCATAGTTCATAGCTCTTGGGCTTTCAAACAAGAATATGAAGTGTTGTGGATGGTGTTGAGGAGACGGCATTTTAAGCTTACCCAGCAACAAAAATAAGCACATTTACGTTTTTAGCAAGGGTGCCATGTCCTTTGTGTAGCTTTTAACACTTTCTTTCTTTCCAGACCCCTTTGCTGATGCAAGTAAGGGTGATGACTTACTTCCTGCTGGGACTGAGGACTACATCCATATAAGGATCCAGCAGAGAAACGGCAGAAAAACCCTCACCACAGTCCAGGGCATCGCCGATGATTATGATAAAAAGAAACTGGTGAAGGCCTTCAAGAAGGTGAGTAGGAGAAGCTTTGATCTTTCCCAGAGAGAACTCAAAAGTGCTTGGAGGTGTGGCAAAAGATGCTTGTGCTTGGGTTGATAGAAGGCAATCTGTTTCTTGGACATCTCAGTGTATATTGTGGCAAAGCTCCTCCCCCCCCCCCCCCCCCCAAAAATATATGCTTGAGATTTATATTTAATACGTTTTTTTAATGTCTAGAAATTTGCCTGCAATGGTACTGTGATTGAGCACCCAGAGTATGGAGAGGTGATTCAGCTTCAAGGGGACCAGCGGAAGAACATATGTCAGTTCCTCGTTGAGGTGAGCATTTCAAGGGAGTCCTTAAAGCTCCTGTTTGGCTTATTGCTTCTGTTCTTGCATTTTAAGATTGGCATAGGGTTGAATAGGTTCATGATGGATCGCAGCAACTGAATTAAGACAATCGCACAGCCTGTAAAGTAACTGGTTTTAGCTTGTGTTGGTGTGTGTGGCGGCTATCGAGCTGGTGAGTTTTTAAAGACACCCTATTGTACAGACTGCATTCTTGAGTTGGTGTTTGAAGCCACAATCACTTCTCTCTTTCTTTCTGCAGATTGGACTGGCTAAAGACGACCAGCTGAAAGTCCATGGGTTTTAAGTGCCTGTGGCTCGCCAAAGTCTCAAGGGGGCAGACTTCCCTGAGATGAGAAATTCCTTGTGCCCCGCATCACTAGTTTAAAAACAAGCCAGCTTGCATAATGTAATCGCATCAGGTTCCCCTTAGTCTGGACTAGTGTAACTCAGCAATGTAATAAACTGACAAGAGCCCACGTTGTGTCGTCTTGCTGTTCCTCATTTAAACCAGGCCCAGTTATGGTGTAAAGCCAGAAGCTTATTCTACACAAGACACTTCTGATAAGAGGCCATGAATGTTTTGGCTGTGTTGGGGACTTTCTAAAAAACTTTCAGGCCACTATGTCATAGAAATTGAGGCTAATAACTAGAGGTGCTTGTCTGGAACGAACTGTGACACTTAAGTGGCAGAGTGCAGAGCTGGGGTCTGAATTGCCTTTGTACATCTGAAGGAATCTTCCTTCAAAGGTATTGGGGGATGTGGAAACCAAAGTCCCTGTTCCCAGACCGATCAATAGCAGACTCAATCTGTGGCTTAAAGTTAAGGGAGCAGTTTTAAAATAGGTTTGTCATTGTGGAGTGCTGCTTTTAACAACTAATGACCCTGTGAAGCAACAGCTTTCTTGGTTCAAGTCCTGATGTTCTGTGAAATGTATTTAAACACTTATTTAAATAAAAATGATTTTCAGAAACGGTTTCCTTGTCATTTCAATACCCTGCTAAAGGATACACCTATAGGTTTTTTTGTCAGCTGAAGTAGCAGTTCACAAACTACATTTGATCTGTGCCACTCTGGCCTAAAGTTGTAGGCATCTCCAGAGGAAGGTGATGTTCTGACTATAAACAGACTTTTAAGCACTGTCCAAAGTAGAGGTTCAGGAGATAAATTCTGAGTTTAGGTGGAAGGGGCAGGAAAAGTACAAAGCAACACCATGCCCTGGTATCCCCAACATAATTGGCCTGCTGACCTTGGAGTTGCATCACAATGCTGAGGGATGATCACTGTAGTATACTGCATCATTATATTGGTTAGACCGTTTGTGTAGCAGTGTACTTGGGAATGTTTGTGTTAATGCAGCCTAAAGAGACTGAGGGCTGAGAGTTACTTTAAATGAGTACCAAAGTTTAGTGAGCTTGATATGTAAAGTGCTTCAGTTGGGCTTTACAGATAGGAAGTTCTGCTTGTGCCATTGGTAAAAGATGGGTAGGGTGAAGAAGCTCATGGATGTATTCCTGCAATAGTAATAACAAGGATAGCTAGAGGTGGTCCTGATACACTAAGAAAACTAAAGAGATCTGGCCCAGGGTAGAGCTTGTAGATTCCACTAAGGGGTCAGTTTCCACACAAACACTTAAATTCTTTCAAGTTTAGGCATTTTGAGCTCCACATGGAATTTTTCTTTTTGGGGTGTGACAAAAGTCCTTACAACAAAGGGGCCTATCCCACCGTATATGTGGTGGTTCTAAATCATTTGTTGGTGCCAAATGTTTCATTTAGTGGCCCAAAGGTTGCATTTATGGTGCTAAAACCTAATTCCAAATAGGGAAATGGCTGAGGTAAACAATTATGTAACTAACACTTGCAGGAAGTGCCCCAGTTTTCTAGCCTAGTCACTGTATTTGCAGGGAAGATAGCGCTGGGAGTATTTAAAATCTAAGCACAGTTCAAAAACTTAGTAGCTGATATGGGGCATATATTGTGTGTGTATCAGGAGCTAAAATCTAGTGTGTGGACGAACGTATCTTGCAGGCTGATGGGCAAAGCCAGTCTACTAGAACATAAATCAGTAACACTAATAACTTGTGCTTATTCAGGTGATGGTTATGTACAAAAATACTAAGCATGCATACACAAGTCTCGTGAATGTTAAAAAGATTATGTAAGTTTTCCTTAAGTTCCTCAAATATTTAGCCAGTATGCAATCTGAAACAGTTGGCACTGTATACTGTGTAGCGATGGAATTGATTTTTTAAAATGGGCTGTCTCCATTCCACAGTATTTATACTCACTTGGCTTGTCAACACTTTATCCTGTGGATGTGACTTTCCACTGAGTGACTCCTTGTTAATACTTTCCTATCAATCCTTTTCTCATCTATTAAAAGTCAAGAGTCGATTAGTCTCTTTCCTTTTTTATGTGAGTGTTAAGAGAGCCAATTTGGTTCTGATACATTAGTGGCAAATAAGCTCCTGGCTATTGAGTTTGAACTTGACTGGTTGATGGAGTGGATTTCCATGCCATTTATCAACTTGAAAAATTGTACTCTTTCAAGAGAGAAATAGTCAAGTAACGTGACGGCAAGCAGCTACTGTGTGCCCACAGTTTATTTTGCTCATGTTGATCATTTTATATACAATGACGTCTACATTCTAGCCATCTTACAACTGAACAAGAAAGGTAAAATGTACTGCATAAGTACTTTGCTTCCAGATAAGAGAAAATAGAAGGATCATTTTTAGCGAAGTGGAGGCTTCCTAACACCCACTTAGTAAGCTTGTTCAGAAGTGTAGGAGTTTGTTCAATCTTGGCCGCCTTGCAATTTCCAGTGCACACTTTGAAAAGCCATGAAATAATTGCAGTGCCAGTGGTCAAACACAAGAGGGAACTCCTTGCTTACTGCTTGAATCACACTGAATTCTCCTGGCTGTTGCAGGGCATTCAGCTATGGCAAAGTTTCTTGGACTGCTTTCTGGGGACCACCAGTATTCCCTTGTGATCCCAAAGACCATGCTGAAAATAATGTATGAAAAAGGTGAACAGTAGAAATTTTCACTATGTAGTGAAGAGGCAAACTGCTATTTTGAGACTTCACTGAGTAGCAAGTTGTCTGAGCAGGTGTGTGCAACAGAAACTTCAAAGAACAGAAGGGAAATTAATAAAGACAAATGGGAAGACTTGGATCATAGAAAAATAAGATAAGGAATGTTTTGAGCACCCTTTCCACATGAAGGATATAAGGTAAAAGGTAAAGGTACCCTTGCCCGTACGGGCCAGTCTTGACAGACTCTAGGGTTGTGCGCTCATCTCACTCTATAGGCCGGGAGCCAGCGCTGTTCGCAGACACTTCTGGGTCACGTGGCCAGCATGACAAGCTGCATCTGGCGAGCCAGCGCAGCACACGGAACACCGTTTACCTTACCGCTGGTAAGCGGTCCCTATTTATCTACTTGCACCCGGGGGTGCTTTCGAACTGCTAGGTTGGCAGGCGCTGGGACCGAACGGCGGGAGCGCACCCCTCCGCGGGGATTCGAACCGCCGACCATGCGATCAGCAAGTCCTAGGCGCTGAGGTTTTACCCACAGCGCCACGCGGATATATATACACACAAATACACACCACCAATATAGGTCATATAGAGCAATCAAACTAATTGTGATCCTTGTGGGGAGCAACAAATTCAGGAACCTCTTGCCTATAAAGTTCGAGATGGTTCATACTGGCATGAAATATTTCCATGTATTTTGTAAGCTGCTGTGGATCTTCAAGTGCATAGAGCACTGGCCTTCCTGTTTGTTTTGTTTTTAAATCTTGAGTTCTAATGAAATGTGTTCCATAGATCCACATAGTTTTCCTGTGAGATGCCAACTTTAGCAGCATAGCATGCAAAAATTCTATCGGGGCTGCTTTCTCCCCATCTGTGGCACGTGCAAATTGGTACTTGACCACATTTTATTCTGCAAAAAATCCAGTCGTGCTAGAATACACTGATGCAAAGCTTCACTACTAGAATTGCTGCCTGTTATTCTGCCCCTTTAGAGCCATAGCCTCTGTCCAGAGAAGTGGAGCAGCTGGGCAGGGAAGGCAGTAGCAGCCCTACCTCCACATCTGACACTGTTTAAACTAGACAGGCTGTCCAATTGGAAAGTCATAAATCAAGCGCAAATAGGTAGCATGGTCTTGGCAGGAAAGCACGTATTCCTAATCTTCCAGTAATGGTAGAATAAATTGTTTGTGTTCCTCTCGGAAGGGAGTGTTGAATCGGTTACTTTCCCATCTAATTGCCCCTTTCCCTTGGTATTATTCCCAAGAAAAGGGTTTGTTTAAACAACAGCCTCATGGACTGATGCATCCATCTTACGCAAGATGCTACAGGAAGGAGAGATATCAGAGGAGACGGGAGGGGATGGAAATCGCCAGTGAATCTATGCAACTTTGTGGTGACTTCAGCAGAGGGATTGGTAACTCAAGACCAAACCTTCCTCTTGTAAAGTTACTCCGGTGCCCATGTGGTCTATTTTGAGGAGTGGGTAAAGAGGCATGGCATCCTCTCTCCACACTGACAGGCTACTAACTGTGTGGACCAAGAGCAGGCATAGCCAAAATAGTGTTCTCCAGGTAGTCCTACAACTCCCATCGGACCCAGACGATGTAGCCAATGGTGAGGGATTATGGGAAATGTAGTCTGCATCTTGGGTGGGGGGTCACCGTGTTTGCTGCCCCTGGCCTAGAAACTCTGCAAACCTGAGACATGACTTTCTCATAGCTAAGATGAACCCCACCTGGGCATCTCTCTAATTCAGCCAGGCTGGAGCCCTTAGCATTCTCAGCCAATGACACTGACTGACACTGCCCCGATGCCTGCCATTTTCACTCCAAGATGTTGCCAGGCCTTGTTTGCTCTGCGGGTAAATTCTGTTCAGTTTTGTTTTTTTAAAGCATTGGCAATTCTTATTTATAATACAACATCATTACACGCAAACTTTACTGTTTCAGCTGAATGGATATCCTAGTTTGACCAATTTTTTTACCTGCTCTGGATGCATGGCAGTAAACAAAGACCAGAGAGGGAGCTATTGTGTTTTGTGTCTCATGTATTTTTCTTTCCCATTCAAATATAGTTTTGGGACAAGATGGAGAAGTGCAAGCTAAGGAACCACAAGTCAGTTGTGCATCCCATCAGCCTTTTGCCGTGTTTGAAAATGGCTTTGCGTTGTGTTATTTTGATCAACGTACCTGAAGTTGTTTCTTATTGGACTGGCAGCCTCCTAGATCTTCAAAATGGCCTTGGTTTGTATGAGGCTGGTGTCTTATGGTAGCAATTCAATGCATTTTGTCATTGTTTAGTCGTGTCCGACTCTTCGTGACCCCATGGACCAGAGCACGCCAGGCACTTCTGTCTTCCACTGCCTCCCGCAGTTTGCATTTATCTAGGCCTAAAGCTTCCTTTTTTATTTTTTTATTTTCTGGCATTGAAAGATGAGAGTTTGGGGATGGCAGCAATCTGGGGAGCTTTAAGCTCAACATGCTATTTCAGGAAACCAGAATGGCAGGCAGCGGGTAGCAGGAAGAAGGTAACAAAATACAAATTTATTGCCTTACATGATGGATGTTATGAGGCTATGTTTACAGTCCCACTTTCTTAACAGCTCTTATGGTAGCAAGTTGACACTTTTTAAGATGATCTATCTATGCATCATCAAAGTATTTTTGCTCCACAAAGAAGATGAGGGGAAATAGCAAGAAGATGATCAAAGGATTGCATCTGAAAAACAAACTTCATCTTTACCCAGAGAGCATTTGCCGCTGAGGTCCTTCCTTGCCACTTAAGACTTCAAAGATGCTTTTAGTGGAGTGTGGTTTCTTTTCCGTCGCTGTTAGATCGTTCTCCACCTCCTCCAGTGGCATTGTGATGGCTGATGTGCTCTATTTTTAAAATAAACTATTTTAATGCATGTTTTGTTGTCAAGTACCCTTGGTTTCCATTTAAATTCTGTCCCCCTCCCTCCTCAAACACCAAGACTTCGTTGTGATGTTCAGACAGTTGCTAGGTCAGGTTTACCTCTCTGTCAAAAGTGGTTCATATGTATCTGTATGTGCTCAGAAGGTTATACAGCTGCAGGACTTTTTCTACATAAGGACATAACATGAGACTGCTGGATCAGGTCAGTGGCCCATCTAGTCCAGCATCCTGTTCCCCCCAGTGGCCAGCCAGGTGTCTGTGGAAACGGGATGCAGGTGGCACTGTGGTCTAAACCACTGACCCTCTTGGGCTTGCCGATCAATCCCCAGTTCAAATCCCTGTGACGGGGTGAGCTCCTGTTGATCTGTCCCAGCTCCTGCCAACCTAGCAGTTCGAGAGCATGCCAGTGCAAGTAGGTTAATAGGTACCACTGTGGTGGGAAGGTAAACAGCATTTTTGTGTGCTCTGGTTTCCGCCACAGGGTTCTGTTGCGTCAGAAGCTATTTAGTCATGCTGGCCACATGACCCGGAAAGCTGTCTGGACAAATTCCAGCTCCCTCGGGCTGAAAACAAGATGAGCACCGCAACCCCATAGTTGCCTTTGACTGGACTTAACCATCCAAGGGTACTTCACCTTTTTACCTGTGGAAATCCTACAAGCTGGAGGGTTTGAAATATTTTCCTTGAAGCCTGAATTTGCTTTATTCTGGATTGTTTGATTCACTGTTTTAATGTATTGTGTTGTGGTATTCTGAACATGATTTACGTAATGAGCCAATTGTGGTGTGTGTTGACCTGTGATTCACAGCAACTGGTATTCAAAGGCATATCCTCTTTTAAAGCTACCCAAGGAAAAAAACTGAGATTTGAGGAGGCTTGGGGGATGATAACTCTAAGAAGATAGACAGGGGCTTGACCTATGCTACCACCTCCCACTGTCCCCTTAAAACAGACCCCCAAGAAATCTAGCTCCTGTCGAGTTGCCTTACACCAGCCTTCTCCACCCGGTGCTCTCCTGATGGTATGGAATACAACTCCCATCATCCCTGACCATTGGCCGTGCCAGCAAGGGATGATGGGAGCTGGAGTCCAACAACATCTGGAGAGCACTGGGTTGGGGAAGGCTGAACAGATCTCAGAATGCTGGACTTTTATTGAAACGGCTTATCTGAGTTTTAAGTGGCTGCAGGAAAGCAGCTTTCACGGGTGACCAATAAAAGATAGGAAAGGAATGGGCGGAAAGATACCCCCCCCCCCCGCCGCAGGAATTGATCCTGTACCGCTGATGTAAAAGAGAGTAGGAGGAGCTCTCTCCATCAGGGGGAGGAGCAAGCCAACAAGCCTTTAAGAAGGCACCTCACTGCTTTGGAGAAGAAGAGAGAATCCTGTTGAGACAGAAGCAGAGCACTGACGGAGGACTCCCGACAGGTAAGGAGAAGGAATCCTTGAGTCATGCCTTCCCCAACCAGGTGCCATCCAGGTGTTTGGAACTATAACACCTATCCACTGAGATTGATGGGAGTTGTAGTCTAAGACATCTGGAGGACGTCCAGTTGGGGAAGGCTACTCGTGAGTAGATAGGGTTTTTTAGATGCTAGATCTAAAAGATTCAGGACAAGCAAAAGGGCATGCTTCTGCAGAGTGCAGACTGAAACAGAGAGATCTGTTCTGATGGCTATCAACGTGGCTTTAAAAAGGGGTTGGAGGAACTACATGGAAATAAGGCAAATAAGAACCGTCTCCATCAGAAGGTTGTGGACTCTCCTTCCTTGGAGGTGTTTAAGCAGAGGCTGGATGGCCGTCTGCCATGGATGCTTTAGTTGAGATTCCTTCATTGCAGGGGCTTGGACTAAATAACTCTTGGGGTCCCTTCCAACAATTTTATGATTCTAATCGCTACTAGAATCATGGCAGAGGTGTGCTGTCTCCAGTATTAAAGGATGTCTCTTAACACCAGTTCCTGGGGCTGCCAAGTGTAGACAGCGGTGCTGCACTCCTGTATTGCTTGCAGGCATCTGGTTGGCCGGTGGCACAACTGGTGGGTCCTCAGACCACCAATTGGGAACCACTAGTTGTGACTTTAAAGGCTAGCAAATGCATGATGGTGTGAATGTGTACATTAGGTTAACAAACGGTAGGTAAACAGCAATCCAGGCTATTCAATCAAACTTAATCAGCTCCGTAATTTATTTGATGCTGGGCAACGCTCCCCCTAAAATCCTCCTCTTACTATCTTCCAAGTTCCAGGCATGCACACCAAGGTACTTACCAGCCTGCTGCTGACCACCTTCATAGCCACAAGCCTCTTAAGATCTGTGTCCACATCCTATCAGGGGGGTGGCAGGCTCAGCAGGCAAGCCAAGGCTGGACCGCAACAGGAGAAGATGCAGAGGAGCAGCAGTGGCGGTCCCATCCGCAGGGAGTGGCCAGGACATCTGTCTGAGGACCAGAAGGATTTGGTCGCCCAGTTCCTGCCTTACCTCCGTACAGGTAGGAGAAACTGCACACACATGCTTCTTGCATTCTCAGTAAGACCTTTCCGGATGATCTTAGTGGAAGGCTGGGCTCCTTCAGAGCGAGAGAGGCACTCCCAAAGTGTGAAGAGAACTAACAGGTGTGCATCTCCCTCCGCCAAGCTGGCCGTGCAAATGAAACGACAGGCGAAGCATTAAATAAAATATTTGCTCAGCCCTCCGTCTTGCTCCTCCCCACATGCATGGTATTTAATACATGCAAGTATGTTATGAATATTCATGCATTCACTCACCCCTCATTAGTTTTAATGGGGGGGGGGGCTTAAAGTGTTAAATGCAAAACCCGCTACAGGATGAAGGAAGAGGTTTCTCAGCGACATCTTAGAGGGTGCTGCCGATCAGTACTGTGCAGAGCGAGCTTCTGCTTCGGATTTGCACTGCTATTTCCCCCCCAGTCCTCAACCCTGGACAGGGAAGCCAGATTTGAAGTGAGCCAAGTGGGGACACTCCAATCTGAATGTAAACCTGCCTGATTGAACCAGGAGTGACAGACCTGTGGTCCTCTGCTGTTTGGACTCCCATCAGCCTCAGCCCACATGGCCCAATGATCAGGGGAGATGATGGGAACCATACTCCCCAAAAGATCTGGAGAGTCGCAGGCAAACCACTCCCTAGCTTCAATCTTTAAACTGTCTGGGTGGTTTTCAAGTGTTTCCATACTGCTCTGAGAGCACAATTTAAAACCTCTAACTTCTGGAAACTCGGGATGCCAAAGAAGTACTTTGCGGTCTCCATTGGTAGTGGAATTACTTCCAAATTGCGACAGAGAAAACGGTACATTGTATTAATGGACTGAATGTGACTAACTTGCTTTGTTTTTAAATGGCATCACAGGGTGGGCAGTCAGAACTGGGGATGTTGGAGGCAGAGACAGGGAGGGTTCCCCCCCCCAGCCATCTCCCCCCCCCCGCCAGGGTCTTGATGTAAATCCCTTGCCCTGGAGCTGCTATTAGCCCTAGGAGGAAAACTCCAGTACACCCCATCAGTTCTCGATGATGTGCAGAGAGTGGGCTGGCAGGACTGAGATCGAGGGCAGGTTTTGCTAATCCACCGCCTGCCTTCAAGTTAATCGCACTGTGTATCGTCCCCAACTGCAGAATTTGCTGGCAGAGTGCAGGACCCAGAGGCTCATTACCCCAGCTGGATGGACTTTGGACGGCGAAGCTCTGAGGACTTGGAAGGAGAGGCCTAAGTGACCCATTTCCCAGGCCAATCCAGGCGGGGAAGGAAGAGGCAGCGATGCAGATGCTAAATAAGTTTTGAGCGTTTTGTAAATGTCCGGACCCGTTCCTCTTGCGTGTCTGTGTCAATAAAGCTGTGCCACTGATATCTCTGCCTGAGTAGCTCGCGATTCCACAAACTGGGGAAGAGGGTGGAACCAGCGGAGCAAATTGGTAATGTCCCAGTCGGAAGTCCTGGAGGGCTAGACTAGGATGGTGCTGTTAAACGCCCAGTTTAAGAGTCATTGGTGGTTATTGAACTTTGTCCTTTTCTTTTTTGAAATCATTTTTATTTGATTTTACAATACAAAATGATAAAAAAATTCAAAAATATAACCCTATATAGAAATTCCTCCAAATCTCAGAACCTTCCCCCACCCCCTCCCTGGAGTCCCATTTTAATAATTTTAAAACTGCATCTTCTTCCAAACTGTAAGTATTATATCAATCTATATTTTCCATGGTAATTGTTACACTACAAGTGAAATCAAAATCCTGCCAATGTTTCCATCTGCTTACAGTGGTCTTTTAAATAGCGTATATATTTTCCCCATTCTTTTGTAAAGTTTTTATCCTCTTGATTCCTGAGTTTTCTAGTCAGCTTTGCCATTTTAGCATGGTCCATCAACTTGGTTTGCCATTCTTCTCTGGTAGGGACTTTGTCTTCTTTCCATCCCTGGGCTAGTAGCATCCAAACAGCTGTTGTTCCATACATAAAAAGTCTTTTTCTAGTCCTCTGGGATATCGGTACCTGTAATTCCTAATAAGAAAGCTTCTGGGGTTTTTTAACAAAGTTTATTTTAGACATTTTTTCCCCCATTTCATTGTACAGTGGTACCTTGGGTTACATATGCTTCAGGTTACAGACTCCACTAACCCAGAAATAGTGCTTCAGGTTAAGAACTTTGCTTCAGGATGAGAACAGAAATTGTGCTCTTGCGGCGCGGTGGCAACAGGAGGCCCCATTAGCTAAAGTGGTGCTTCAGGTTAAGAACAGTTTCAGTTAAAGAACAGACCTCCGGAATGAATTAAGTACTTAACCTGAGGTACCACTGTATATCGTTTCCCAAAAAGCTTTTACCACCTTACAAATCCACCACATATGATAAAAAGTACCTTCTTTTTCTTTACATTTCCAACAGACATTTGTACTTGTGCTATACATTTTTGCCAGCTTAGTAGGCGTCAAATACCACTGGTATTTTCTTGGGGGGGGGCACTAATACATCTCCTTGCCAAGGACACAGGTGAGCCTAGGTACCACTCTATATATGAGATGAGAAGAGGGAAAACCCAGTCTGACCAGTTGCCCAAGTTCACTCTGTTTGCTTCATGACTTGATCCTCAGTTTCCCACAAAATTCAACTCCACATACACAAAACCACAAGCTTTTTTGTCTGTGTTCCATTGGCATCCCATAAGGGTCTTTGTGCAGCCTTCCACAGATAAGCCCACTCTGCTTCTAGGTAGGCTAAAGCCAAGAAACATCAACCCTCCCCCTGAGAGACTCATAGAACCATCGAGTTGGAAGGGACCGCGAGGGTCATCTAGTCCAACCCCCTGCAATGCAAGAGTCTTTTGCCCAACGTGGGGCTCGAACCTGCAACTCTGAGATTAAGAGTCTTACCAACTAAGCTACCCCATCTAGAAACTTAAAGATAATTGAAAAGGCAACCACCCAAACCTTCCACTGTGGCAGTAAGATGGAGAAAGTGTGTCGGAGAGACGGCAGATCCGTACTATTCATTTAAATAAAATTCATTGCACGGTTGCACACGGTGAGAGATACCAGGTGTTCCTGCTGCTTACCTAGGGTTTCTGTTTCCTTCTGCGAATTAGACACAGAGGAGGCTGTGGTGTCATTAGGATATACGGTTTACTTATATACAACCTGAGCCTACGATGGAGGAGTTCACAGTATAAATAATCATTAATAATAATAATAATAATAATAATTTATTATTTATAACCCGCCCATCTGGCTGAGCTTCCCCAGCCACTCTGGGCAGCTCCCAATCGAGTGTTAAAAACAATACAGCATTCAATATTAAAAACTTCCCTAAACAGGGCTGCCTTCAGATGTCTTCTAAAGGTTATATCATCTCCTTGACATCTGATGGGAGGGCGTT
>JAXCMG010000033.1:4468363-4511829 GCA_034642415.1 Podarcis siculus
GAACCTATGTAAGGACTCTATATGGGCTCTTGGATACCCCATAAGGGAAAAAGGGCATAATTTTTATTTACAACACCTGTAACCTCACTTCTCACAATGAGGGAACCGCCAGAAGGCCCTTGGCACTGGATTTCAGTGTCTGGGCTGAACGATGGGGGTGGAGATGCTCCTTCAGGTATACAGGACTGAGGCCATTTAGGGCTTTAAAGGTCAGCACCAACACTTTGAATTGTGCTCGGAAATGTACTGGGAGCCAATGCAGATCTCTCTTCAACCAGACTCTCCTGCTTGCTGCTTTGCTTCCAGGCAGGTCACATTACTGCAAACTCAACTCAGGCTTTGTCCTTCTAACTATCTAAGAGGCGAAGGAGGGGCCCCACCCATTTGTGGCCTTGATGATGTGTTCAATAGTCCAGTTATCTGACAGTCTCCCCACTCAAATCTTCTCTTTACACATGATTGATGTAAGCACGCGACAATCTACAGGTTTTGTTGGACTTGATTGACGTTATTTCACTACAAATTAATTAAAATATTCTGAAAAACAAAACCAAGTCAGTGGGACTTACTTCTAAGTAAACCTGCGGGGAACTGGGATGCATATGTTGCAAGCGCTCAAGAGTGCTGTGACCTGCGTCTGCAGCAAAGGCAGTCAGAGAAGTCGGGGTGATTTTAAACCCTCCATAATGGAAGGGCTTGATAAAAGCAATTTAATGCAGGATTTCTGCAGGAGGAGGCAGTGTCTGCAAGGAAAGCTGTTTTGTATTCTGCCTGCCAGGTTGTAAATTGGAAAGAATAAGAGACTATTGAAATACGCTCCACCGGGCTGTGGCTTTCAAGCAGGAAGGGGCTAAAAAAACCCTGTGCTGCCTACCATACCTTAAAATAAGGGACAGATGGGAGCTCTGTACATCATGCCAGGAACTGCAACCACGCTTTGCCCTCAGACAATACAAACTCTCTGACCTAGTTTTCAAGTTCCTATTAAGAGAACAGCAGAGGACGTCGTCCATCTCTTTCCTGGACTTTAGGATCAGTGCATTTTTCAAACTGACATTTTTTTTCCATCCAGAAACTATTAAAAAGCGAGATCAAGGCAACACTACAGCCACATATTTGGATGGCTGTAGCAGAAAGCAAAGAAGATGCAATTCACAGACTTCTCTGGAGGCAGCAAGCCAGTGTGTGTGTGTGTGTGTGTGTGTCTTTCAGAGGGTTGTGGTTGTTGTTGTTGTTATTTTATACCCTGCCCATCTGGCTGGGCTTGTTAGTAAATCCAACAGGGTTTCCCCAGCCACCCTGGGCGGCTCCCAACAGAATATTAAAAACACGATGTGGTGCCAATATTGTTGGGATGCCAACTCTGCCATAAGCCCCAGCCAGGAGAGCCAATGGTCAGACATGGTGGTCACCACACTAGATACCCTGAGCCAAAGTATTCCAGGTGCTCAAACCTTTGTTAGAATTTGTCCAAACTTCCCCCATCCCCCCGCCAAGCGGTTGTTTGTGGAGCTGTCCATCTTGAATATGGCAGCAGCTTTTTGAGCTTGCAAACAAGTTTTTACAACCCCATCCACTGAGCTGGAACAACAGCCTACAGTTTGTAAAAACTTTAAAAGCAGGAAATATGTCTGAAAAACAGCAAAGGAGACGATTTGTAATGCACAAAAAGCTCCTGGCAAGAAGAATCCCATTTCCTTCAGGTCCTAGTGCTGGAGTGGCCACTTGCCCCTTAAGGTAAAGGTAAAGGGGCCCCTGACCATTAGGTCCAGTCGTGACCGACTCTGGGGTTGCGGCGCTCATCTCGCTTTACTGGCCAAGGGAGCCGACGTGGCCAGCATGACTAAGCCGCTTCTGGCGAACCAGAGCAGATCACGGAAACACCATTTACCTTCCCCGCCAGAGTGGTACCTATTTATCTACTTGCACTTCGTGCTTTCGAACTGCTAGGTTGGCAGGAGCAGGGACTGAGCAACGGGAGCTCACCCCGTCACGGGGTTTCAAACTGCCGACCTTCTGATCAGCAAATCCTAGGCTCTGTGGTTTAACCCACAGCGCCACCCATGTCCCCTTACACAGCAGTTTTCTTTTGGAGCAATTTTCTAATGAGCCCCAAATGAAGATGCTCTTTCTCTCCAGGAAGCTCTCTACAGGCTGTTATGCACCACGGTAATACTTTTTTAGAAGTAAAATAAATATGCAAGCGATAGTCATGAACTGGACTGCTTGAGGTCTATCCAGACTGGTGTTTGGGGGCAGATATGTTCTGCAACACGTCATGGCTCAATCACAGTGCATTAGTTGCAGATGTATATTAATGTATTTTTAATATTTTGTTGGAAGCCACCTAGAGTGGTATACTGCCCAGAGGGGTATAAATAAATTATTATCATTCTGCTTTTATTAGTTGCTGCGTCTGTGGTGCAGTAGAGCACTAGCTCCAGTTTACTGGTGCAGCCTGGATTTGCGATTGAATCCCACCTGCAAAACAGCCACAGTTTGAAAGTGCCTGGCTTGCCTATGGGGTGCAGTGAAGGCTGGTGCATTGTGCAAAAAGGGGCATTGCCCCACCAATCCCAGGGCAGATCCACACCATACATTTAAAGTGCATTCAGTGTGCCCGACTCCCCCAAAGAACCCTGGGAACTGTAGTTTTCCCCTCACAGAGCTGCTATCATTTGTGTGTGTGTGTGTGTGTGTGTGTGTGTGTGTGTGTGTCGCCCATCTGACTGGGTTTCCCCAGCCACTCTGGGCAGCTTCCAGCAAAACATAAAAACACAATAAAACATCAAACATTAAAAACTTCCCTATACAGCGCTTCCTACAGATGTCTTCTAAAAGTCATATAGTTCTTTATGTGTTTGTAAGCCTCTTCCTTTAGACTTTGGGTTGACAACATTGCTGTTGACCTGCTTTTCCCTGGCTGTTTTCAGCTTGCTTGTTGTGTTAGGCTGTGTTGTAACTTTGCATTGCATTTCTTTTTTTCCATTCACATACATTGTTCTGAATGGATTGGGGTACAAATATGATCTATCGATCCGTCATGAATGATGCCAGCAGCAAGATAGGTCTTGGCAGTGGCGTAGCGTGGGGGGTGCAGGGGGGGCCGGCCGCACCGGGCACAACATCTGGGGGGGGGGGGCGCTCGCACTCGCAGCTCTCTGCCCCTACCGGGTTAGGGAGCGCAAATTACTTGCCTTGCCCCGGGTGCTGACAACCCACGCTACGCCACTGGGTCTTGGGAGAAGAGAACCTTGGTCTCTCCCACAACAAGCAACGTCAACTCGGTAGCTTCTGGGATGCCTCAGTTCAGGGCGCGGGACCGGATAGTGTAGATCGGCCTCACTTTTTCCAGAACTCCAGCCCTACTCATGGAGTCAGAGGAAGAAACTGGTGGGCGGAGCCCCCAACTTATCCCGGGCCGCGCTAAGACCCTGCGGAATCCGCCTGGGCTGTCCCGCGCCGCCTTCCTTCCTTCCCCCTGCTTCCCGGAGACTCCCGATGGGCCTCCAAGCGGCTGGGCAGCAGCTCTCGAGCACCGAGCCGCCGGCTGCTTGGGCGGCATGGAGCGGCGAAGCCGGGGGCTCCTGCTGGCTTTCGTGCTCCTGGCCACGGCGGCGCCTGAAGGCGGCGCGCAGTATGAGAAGTACAGCTTCCGCGGCTTCCCCGAAGCCGAGCTGATGCCTCTGCAGAGCGCCTACGCTTACGCGCTGGAGCAGTACGAGGCCGAGAACTGGCGGGAGAGCGTCCGCTACCTGGAGGCGAGCCTGCGCCTCCATCGCCTGCTCCGGGACAGCGAGGCGCACTGCCACAAGGAGTGCGCCGCCAGCGAGAAGTTTGGAGAGGGTGCCGTTTTTGGAGAGCCTGCAGAGGGCGTCCAGGGCGCCCCGGAGCATGGAGAAGACGCGAAAGGCGCCGCCGCCGCTGCTGCGCTCGGCGAGGGCGCACGGCCCGGCGCGGAATTTGGAGAGCCGGCCGGGGGCGCGGCGGATGAGTGGCGCCGGGAGATGGAGCTTTTCGGGCTCGTCCTGCAGCGCGCCTCGTGCCTGCGGAGGTGCAAGCGCAGCCTGCCCGCCTTCCAGCTCAGCTACCCGCCCGCAGACACCCTGCGCGACTTCCAGCGCCGCACCCCTTACCAGTACCTGCACTACGCGCTCTTCAAGGTGAGCAAATGGGGAGCGCGCGCAGGGGGACGTCTCGAGGCTTCCTCGGAAACCATGTCAATTAATTGCGGTTCAATCAAAATACTAGTTAGTTAAAATCACTTCTAAACAACATCTAAGCGACATACAAAAATAATATTCAAAGCATATGGTAGACAGCCTGGCTAGCTCAGTTGGTTTGAACACGGTGCTGATAATGCCATGGTTGCAGGTTCGATCCTCAGGTATGGAACAGCTGTATATTCCTGCATTGCAGAGGGTTGGACTCACTAGATGATCCCCAAGATCCCTTCCAGCCATACAATTTTAAGATCTAAATATTGTAAGCCATGGGTAGGCAAACTAGGGGCCAGTTCCGGCCCAATTGCCTTCTAAATCAGGCCCACGGACGGTCCGGGAATCATCATGTTTTTACATGAGTAGAATGTGTCCTTTTATTTAAGATGCATCTCTGGGTTATTTGTGCGGCATAGGAATTCATTCATTTTATTTTATTTTTTCAAAATATAGTCCGGCCCCCCGCAAGGTCTAAGGGACAGTGGACCGGCCCCCTGCTGAAAAAGTTTGCTGACCCCTGTTGTAAGCGTTGTAAGAAGTATTGATGGTCCCCAGAGGTGGTTGACTGTCCGGTGTGTTTTAGTAAAAGCAGAGACAGGACATCTGTTTTCAGTGGGCAGATCTTACCCCTGAAATACAGGAAAGAAGAACTGACTGGAATAGTCCTGAGATGAAACAATGCACCTTTCATTCCCTGTTGGCTACAGAGAGTTCCCAACCATCAGATATTAGGCAGAAAAAGTTTCTAGACAAAGGGCGTTCTTTCCAGATGTGGGTTTGCACATCTCTTCCTCTGGAGATAATGCATTGCATTAAAAGATGCCACCACAGAGGATCTAAGGGCCTTCTCAGTACTCTTGTGTTCCCAGAACCCCTTCAATATTTCTAAGAGCAAAATGAGCTTCTGTTCGGCCTCCAGGTTTGCACCGGAGCCTCTTTCTCAGCTAATGTTTCCATAGCTTCTTCGGATCTGGGGTTCAAAGTGACCAGTAGAAAACATCCAAGGCATGTTACTTTCGCCGGCCCCTCCAGTGCACATCAGGGGACCTTATCTATGGGCTGCTTCTCATATTATGGCCTTCCTTACGCGCTCCAACCAACTGAGCTATCCAGCTTTCAGGAAAGGTGCTTTCTGCTCTGCAAAGATACTGAATCCTGCATGTGGAAAGGTTAGTGTGTCAAGGAACTATAGCCAGTTCCTGTCCCCTGAATGAAAAACTCACTTGTGTGATTTGTTTCATGTAGATTCCCCTCCCAGATCACCACACTTCATGGTCTTCGCAGGCTATGATTCCTCAACACGTGTACAAACCCTGCCTAATGAATGATCATTATGTGTTACAATGAAACAGTACAGGCTCACAGTATAGTGATACCTTGGTTCCTGAACGGTTTAGTGGTAGAACAAATCGGCTCCCGGAAGTAAGTATTCCAGTTTGTGAACGTTTTTCAGAAGCCAAACCTCTGACGCGGCTTCCGCTTGAGTGCAGGAAGCTCCTGCATCCAATCAGAAGCCACGCCTTGGTTTTCGAACTGTTTCAGGAGTCGAACAGACTCCCGGAACGGATTAAATTTGAGAACCGAGTTTATGGAAGTTCGAGATGTGTGCTGTTTCCCTCTGAAGTCATTCCTTTGCTTGGGGCCCTTTGAGCAAGTCAAGAGCAGGAGACAGACCTGCCTCAAGGAAGCCCCCCCACCAACCAGCCCCACTGCTCTCAGCACTCCCAAGTCATCCTTCATTCAAGTTTCACATGTATCCCATTCAAAGCCCACGTCACTTGGCATTAGCGTGAAACAGTCACTTCCTCTGACAGCCTCCCATTTGGGAGGCTTCGCAACAGCCTCCGACGTGACAATCTGCAGATGAGGAGTTTGTGCTCATTCGTACGTGCTTTCTGTGCTGGGATTTTTGTGAACTGTTGAACAGTGTGCTGTGTGCATCTTATTCCCCATCCCTGCCTTTCCAAACCCGAAAGGTGCTACATTGCCAGTGAGGAAACTGTTCACTTCCTCCTTTGCTTTGCCTCTTTTTCCTTCTCCCCGCACTCCCAGGACCCCTTTCCCTTTTAAGTAGCTTAATCCAGACAGTCTGGCTCTTTAAATCTGGGCCTCCAGGAGGAGCGTTAGATGAGCAAAGCAGTGCCTTTTGCCAGCAGCTTCTGGTCTCTCCTCCCCTTCTCCTTCTCCCCCCACCCCGCAAATCTCCTTCACCAATGAGGTAGCCTCCCCTGGCTTTCCTGGACCAGAGGCATTTCAGATGCCACGTCCCACAGCTTTCAGACTCCTGGAGGAGGTGGACACAGTTTGCCGAGAGATGATCAGATTCACTTCTGATCTTCCCTGGACTTCTTGTTCCTTGGCTGTCTCTCTTGGTGGAGTTTCCAGGCTGTTTAACCCTTTGTCTGTGTACCAAAGTGATGCTGGGAAAGCGGCTAGACTTTTGGGAAGATGCCAGATTTTGGTGTACTTTTGGGCCTGGAGGTGTGCTCTGCAATGTACATCACATGATCTAGAGCAAGGGTCGGTAAACTTTTTCAGCAGGGGGCCGATACACTCTCCTTCAGACCTTGTGGGGGGGCCAGACTATATTTTTTATATAAAGTGGTATAGAAAATCATCATTATCATCATCACAATGCAAAAAAGGTGCCTAGGCATTTTGCTGTGGCGACCGCAACTTAGGTTTAATTATTTTTTAAATAATTTTTATTTGGTTTTACAAATTCATTCACACAACTGAAATTCTTGCGGATATTAAAATTAAAACAAGATTCTTCTGAATCTTAGGACTTCCCCCCTCCATTCCGTGGGTTCTTTCAATTCCTTTGTCAACTGCATATTATAAATTCATCCAAATTACATTCCCCCATAGTCTTTGTAACACTGAAAGGGTTATTTAAAGCCTGCCAAAGAGTTAAAGTGTTTACAGTGTTCTTTTGAATACAATCTATATTTGTCCCATTCTCTGTTAAAGTTTCGATCCTCCCGATTTCTGATTTTCCCGTTCAGTCTTGCCACCTCTGCATAGTCCATTAATTTCATCTTCCAGTCCACCTTCGTAGACATCTTGTCATCTTCCCAGCTCTGGGCAAGCATCATCCTTGCAGCTCTAGTAGTGTACATAAACAGTCTTTTCAATTCCTTCGAAGGAACCGAAGGAACGCAACCTAGGTTTAAGGTGCCATTTGGAAATTACCACATTTTTCGCTCTATAAGACGCACCACACCACAAGACGCACCTAGCTTTTGGAGGAGGAAAACAAGAAAAAAATATTCTGAATCTCAGAAGCCAGAACAGCAAGAGGGATCACTGCGCAGTGAAAGCAGCAATCCCTCTTGCTGTTCTGGCTTCTGGGATAGCTGCGCAGCCTGCATTCGCTCCATAAGACGCACACACATTTCCCCTTACTTTTTAGGAGGGAAAAAGTGAGTCTTATAGAGCAAAAAATACGGTAACTTATATATCTGAGTTTCTAGCACTGCTCTTGCCTCTTTGCTGCTGACCTTTGGGAAGGACTGTAGCTCAGGGATAGAGATTTGCATGCAGAAGGTCCTGGGTTCTGTTTCTGGCATCTCAATGTGGGACCTCCTACACACATAGCTGATGCCCTGCCTCTCACCTACGACCCTTCTGATTCAAATTAAGGCCCTTCTGCTGTCCACCCGCAAAGTGTGTTCAGACACCCCATGGAGAGGAAACGTTGGAAGAGGTCTGTTGGAAGGGAAGGGTACTATGGGTGGTGCCCCTTCTCCATTGTATTCCCAGCCTCATTGCCAGTACTGTCATACCTTGGAAGTCAAACGGAATCCATTCAACTTCCAGAAGTCCGTTCAACTTCCAGAACGTTCGGAAACCAAAGCGCGGCTTCCGATTGGCTGCAGGAATCTCCCGCAGCCAATCAGAAGCCCCGTAGGACGTTCGGCTTCCAAAAATAGTTCACGAACCAGAACAGTCACTTCCGGGTTTGCAGCATTCAGGAGCCAAAACGTTCGAGAACTAAGGTGTTTGAAAACCAAGGTACGGCTGTATTGTCAAGAAGTCCATGCAGGTGCAAATGGGACTTTTAAAAACCAGGTCGTATATGGCCTTTGTAAAGTCAGGTTTACTACTACAGTGGTACCTCTGGTTAAGAGGTCCGTTCTTAACCTGAAACTGTTATTAATCTGAAGCACCACTTTAGCTAACGGGGCCTCCTGCTGCTGCTGCGCCGCCAGAGCACAATTTCTGTTCTCATCCTGAAGCAAAGTTCTTAACCCGAGGTACTATTTCTGGGTTAGTGGAGTCTGTGACCTGAAGCGTCTGTAACCTGAGGTACCACTGTATTGGAAAGAACTTAGGTTTTTAATACTTTTTTTTTTAAAGCCAGTTTCCAGATCTCATTAGAACTTCCTCTCTCTAAAAAAAAAAAAAACTTTCACCAGAAAATTTGCAGAGATACGTTTTTTTAAAAAAAATGCGAGGGCAGAATTGGCTAAAGAGAGGGCTGTTTTAGACAGGTGAGGGCAAAAGAAAAGAAAAAAGGTTTTGAAAATCCGCATGTCTCTTCCCGGTGCCACCAAATGGCCTGGAGGAGAATCCATGAAAACCAGCAGAGATAGTAGGTTGTCCCTGTACTCTCCCGCACCCTGAATACAGTAGCTCCTTTCTTCCCTCTGGAACAGATGAGATGCTCCCAGTGGTGAGCCTTCCTGCCCACGTCACCATCCTGGCATTTGACACCATGATGAGAACAGCAGGCATGAACTTCGTGGAACTTTTCAGATGAGAAAGAGAGAGAGAGAGAGAATGCAACTCTTGGTGGCAAATGTGTTTTTTAACTTCAAGTGTTGGCACTGGATGGCAGCCTGGCAGTTCTGTGCTGCTGACTCAGGGGCTTTTAGTTTAATGGGTACGGAAGTCTGCTTTTTAAAACTCCCAGTTTGTAGGGCTTGCTTTCCTCTGAGCACATAGGTATGCAAGCCATTATCTCTTTTTCTATAACTTATTTTTTAATGTTGTGTCTCTGGTTTCACCGGCCTTTTATTCGCCTGCATGATCTCAGAGGGGACACTTTCGTTCCAGATAATGGCTCTGCTATGTGATCACACTCCATTAGTATTTCATGAAGAGCATAACATTCTTTCTTTCTTTTTTTCCTCTTCCCCTGCCCAAGAAGGAAAGCCCATTTCTAGGCTGTAAGATGCAAAGCAAACCATTGCTTGGTACAGGTCTACCTCAGCTCCCGAACACCTTGGGAGTCGAATGTCCTGGCTCCCGAATGCCGCAAACCCGGAAGTGAGTGTTCCGGTTTTCGGACGTTCTTTTGGAAGCCAAACGTCTGACAGGACTTCCGCGGCTTCCTGTTGGCTGCGCAGCCAATCAGAAGCTGCACTTTGGTTTCTGAACGTTTCAGAAGTCAAATGGACTTCCACAGCAGATTCTGTTCGATTCTATTTGCTTCTAGACCAACAACAGCCCGACCTCCCCTTCAGAAAGGAATGGAGATTAGTTGTGTTCTGAAGCTAGCAACAATATTTTGTATGGAAAAAATAAAAACGGGACCAATTGTTTCGAAAACATTTAGGTAAATTTCAGAAAATTAAGGATCTGGGGCAATGCAATCCCACAAGTGCACACACCATCCCTTGCAGTCTGCGCTTGTTTCAAAGAGGGTGCAAACTGCGTAATATTTAGTGAAAACTTTGTTCCAGTCCCTAGTCTTAAGAACCGCAATTGCCTTTGCATAGGTCATGCCAGCAGGGGCTGATGGGAGCTGGACTCCAATAACATCTGGAAGGCCTTAAACCATATGTCTTCTCGCTGAATGACGACCTGATCTAATCCTGATTGCAACAGCAGCATTTTCTTTTTTAAGATAATCTTTATTGACTTTATGATTACATATTATACATATACACCTTACTTTACATTTACATTTACTCCTAAGAGCTGACTTCCCTCCTTCCTTCTTCTGGCTTTTTAATGTCGTCTCTAAGTTTTTCGCATTGTCTTTATCGATTTTGTATATTGTTGTTCTTCTTCTTTCAACTTTATCCGTACAGTGTCTATATACAAATAAATCTTTCTGTATATACACGTCTTGTTGTTTGTCTATATTCATTTACAGATACAATTAGTTACCTTGATTGTATTTTACATTTTAATTCATATTGTCCTTTAACATTCAATAAAGTTTCTTTTAATTTCCCATTATGAGTTTTATTTCCATTCTACTGATTTCACTATTTCACCTTATCCTATGTATAACATAATTTTTTTCCATTCTTTTTGGAATGTTTCATCGCCCTGTTGTCGAATTGGAAGCAACAACAATTGCCAACAGTAGAAGAGTGGCAGTGCAAGGTCATGGAATATGCAGAAATAGCCAAATTAAACAGCAGCATTGCCATATATGGTAAAATAAATTTGGAAGTGGACCCACCAAATGCAGGTTAGGGCCCTGGGTCTGGAAAGCATGAAACCCTCTGCTTGAACTACTTTCCCTTGTTTTCCCTAGGCAAATAAGATTGAAAAAGCCGTGTCGGCCGCTCATACTTTCCTGCAGAAGAACCCCAAGCACGAGATGACCCAAAAGTACATGAACTATTACAAAACTATGGTCGATGTGGACGAGTACCTCATAGACTTGGAAGCACAGCCCTATGAGGTGAATGGAGCAAGGGAGGTTTTCGGGGGTGGTTGGGGAAAGAGGGAGCTTATTTCCTGGAGCGGGACCACAGTCGGAAGCCTTATAGGAGAGCTCTGAAAGTCTCCTGGACTCCAGCTCCCATCATCCCTGGCCATTGGCCACACTGGCTGAGGCTGATGGGAATTGGAGTCCCAACAACGTCCAGATGGCCTCTTATTCCCCATCCCTGCCTTCAAGGGCTTGGATGTACACAGGGCAGTGGCGTAGCGTGGGTTGTCAGCACCCGGGGCAAGGCAAGTAATTTGCGCCCCCTAACCTGTGGATTTGCGCCCCCTAACCCATGGATTTGCCCTAACCCCAGATGTTGCGCCCGGTGCGGCCGGCCCCCCCTGCACCCCCCCACGCTACGCCACTGACACAGGGGCAAAGAATCAGGTGTTTTTGTGGCAGGCGAAAGGTGCCCATTGTTGTGGAGGGTGGGCCTGCTGGTTCCTGCAAGTCTCTGTGGGCCAAAAAGAAGGCTGAACCAATCTGTAGTGCTTATCTGGCTGGAAAATGAACAAAATAGGGAGCTGGATAGAGTTGGATGTGTAAAGAACCAAGAGAACATTTTCCCTCCGCCCACAAGTGGCAGAAGTGCAGAAAGGCAATTTTATATTGGAGAATGATGGTTCATTCAATAAATGGATTCCTCTCCCAGCTTAATATGATAGTGGACTTGGGGGCATTTATTCAGTTTGGTCAAAAACTGTGTTGCATACAAAGTCAAGTTCTTATCTATCTACAGTATCTGTCCTTACATTGACTAGAATCTGTCTTTTTCTAAAACTCTGAAAAGTAACCACAGACCAAGTAAGCTTGAGTTAATAAGGGGAATTTGGGGAAAGCACTACATAAGGTGCTTAAATGTCATGGTACTTTTTGAGGAACCCAGAAAACTAACTCTGAGAAGTTAGAATCCAGTGAACATCCGGGATCTAGAAGGCACCACGAACCCTATTTGCATGTTATTTCCATGTGGAGGCAAAAATGTTTAAAGGAGGCTTAGGGTTGCCAACCCCCCAACTACCAAGAGAGCCTCCTCTGTCGATCTTAACACCTGAGAAGCTCTGTGAGGAAGAAGGTATTCAGATGTTTGGGATCTACGTCATTTAGGGCTCTAAAATACTAATGTGAGCATATTGAATGGGCCCCGAAGCAAACGGACAACCAACTCAGCATTTTTAAAACGGGCTACATTGTTGGGCCATTGTTAGTTTTAGTTTTGTTACCGAATTTCAATAATTGGGGGCTGGCTGGCTGTTTCCTTGTTTGCCACTGGTTTATCTATTTGCTGTGTTCTGTACGCTGCAGATCCCTTCAAAACGCCTCACAGAAAATGCTTTGTGAAGGAATAAAGAATAAAAATATATATGTATGTTTTTATCTTGTGCAGGCCTTGGAAGGCCTTTGGACTTAAAAAATGACAGCCTAAAAATATTTTAAATTAAGAGAAGAAAAAGAAGGCTCAATGGGGATTCACCCTTTTATGGCCATTCCTTGTTAAGTTACAGGTCTGTGGGCTTCTTTGTTCAACCTGACCTGCCAGTCTCCCTCCTCCCTGTTTTCAGACTGTTTTTGTGCGAGCGGTGAAACTTTACAACGCTGGAGATTTCCGGAGCAGCATTGCCGACATGGAGCACGCCCTGTCTCAGTACTACAAGACCTACGAGAACTGCTTGACTGGCTGCGAAGGCAGCTACGAACTCCGTGAATTTAAGGATTTCTACCCCGCCATTGCAGGTGAGGGCCCCGGGGAAGGGGCAGCCATTAAAGGTAAGGGCAGTGATGGCTGCCATTACAACAAAGGAAGGCCACTGAGGGAAGGTCAGCTCAGGTAGGCATGGCAGTCTGTCCTTGTTATATTCTGAGCTCTCATTAGCCTGGTGGTTGTTTCTGGTGGCGTCCAGTGTGGTGCTGTGGTCTAAACCACTGAGCCTCTTGGGCTTGCTGATCGGAAGGTTGGCGGTTTGAATCCCCGCGACTGGGTGAGCTCCCGTTGCTCTGTCCCAGCTCCTGCCAACCTAGCAATTCGAAAGCACACCAGTGCAAGTAGATAAATAGGTACTGCTGTGGCGGGAAGGTAAACGGCATTTCCATGCGCTCTGGTTTCCGTCATGGTGTTCTGTTGCACCAGAAGTTGTTTAGTCATGCCAGCCACATGACCCGGAAAGCTCTGTGGACAAACGCCGGCTCCCTCAGCCTGAAAGCAAGATGAGCACCGCAACCCCATAGTTGCCTTTGACTGAACTTAACCGTCCAGGGGTCCTTTACCTTTACCTTTTACAGGCACCCACAAACTTATGTGTGATCATTCATTCTTGTCATGGTAAACTATGACTTGGTCCAAGGTCTCAACTTGGCTCAGTCCTTTGAGAGAGCTAAATGGGAGCCAAACCCAGACATATCCAAGGAAAGTGGAAACTGTGGGGTTAGGTATGAGGAAGTATACCTGGGCTTCCGAAAAAGTGGGGAGGCTGTTACAGCTGCATACATTTGCCTGTTGAGCAAATTAAAAGTTAGCTGCAGAAGACAATTCCATAAATGGTTACAAAAGGTGATAAAATCTCTGGAGCTTCCTAGCTACCTGGCAACCATCAATTGATATAGATGTTTAACCTTGTGGATTCCTTCCTTCCTCTACCTACCGACCCTCCAGATCACTTTGTCGATGTCCTGCAGTGCAAAGTAGACTGCGAAACCGACTTGATCCCAAATGTAGGCGGCTACTTTGTGGAGAAGTTTGTGGCCACGATGTATCACTACCTTCAGTTTGCGTACTACAAGTGTGAGTCCTCAGGGTGGGGAGGAATGTTGGTTTGGGGAGGGTTGGTTGGGTAACTAGCAGATTGTTGTGGAATTCTCTAGTTTAGGATCTGGCCAGCATTCCCTCTTCTCCTCGCCCCTATCCCAGGGCAGAGGTTTCTTGTCCTGTGCCCCACACACTCCATTTCACTCTGCGGAACTGGCACTGTTCCAAATACCAAAATGCTCATTCTGCACTTGTAAGTAATCGATCTTTTCAGTGTGGCAGCATCTACACTTTGGAACCCCCTGCCACTTGACACCAAGCACGCAACTTCACTGTGCCTTAGATGATGACATGTGTGTTTCATATATATATATATATATATATATATATATATATGCTTTCGTAGATTTTCACGGGTACAGGAATGCAGGTTTTGGTGTCCTCGGGTGTCTTCCCGTGTAAAAGTTGGGGTGTCTAGGCGACGTTTCGACGAGGTCTCACTCGTCATCTTCAGGCTGGTGCTTTCGGCTTCTTGTTACTGGAACAGAGCAGGATCTCAGTGTTTGAGTTCCTATAAATACTGTTGAGGAGGTGTGGTGTATAGCCTCCAATGTTCTGGGCAGAGAGGAAGTTCCCAGGCTAGTGTGCCTTTTCTTCTTTTGTTCCTTAATTGCTTGAGGGATATCTTGAGTGATTTCTTGAGTGATATCCTGAGTACCACTTAGGTGGGTACGAAACTAATCCAAAAAGAAACACCCCCCAAAAACCAAGACACAGAAGAAAACAATGGCATGGCCCTCCTTCCTTATATCAAGGGCACTACAGATAAAATTAGCAAAATCCTCCATAAACACAATATCAAAACAGCCTTTTGCGCCAACCAAAAAATAGCCAATATCCTCAGAAACCCCAAGGATAAAATCCAGTTGGAAAACCAAGGGGTCTATGAAATACCCTGCAAAGTCTGCCCAGCCACGTACATTGGACAAACAAACAGACGAATAAATGCACGTATCGCAGAACACAAGAATGCCGTCAAAAAAGAAGATAAAACTTCCTCTCTTTTCCAACACATGAAAGAAACAGGACACGAAATTAATTTTGCAGATTCCAAATTGCTCTCTAACATGGAACATCACCACAAGAGAATAATCATGGAAGCCATCGAGATAGAGAAACACCCTCACAACATGAACAAGCGTGACGACACATCCCGCTTGCCAGACATCTGGAAATTAGCCCTCCCCACAAAAACTGACACCAGATCCAGAGGCACACAGAACGCCATCACCAATCAACCACACCAGACCCAAACCCAGACCCTCTCCACAGATAAATTACAGACACCATCCAGTAGCCAAACCACGATGGCACCTCCGGATGCTGCACCCCCCTGCAATCCCTACACAGATCTGGCTGGCACAGGCCACAAAACCACAGCTCGCCCCTATACACGAAGCCAAGCCAGAGCACAACAAAGCAGTACAGCCATCTTCTCAGAAAAACTCTTCACAAAGTTCAAGAGGTCAAGACACAAAGGCTTTAGCAACTAATCCACACCTAATGACCCACCTAAGTGGTACTCAGGATATCACTCAAGAAATCACTCAAGATATCCCTCAAGCAATTAAGGAACAAAAGAAGAAAAGGCACACTAGCCTGGGAACTTCCTCTCTGCCCAGAACATTGGAGGCTATACACCACACCTCCTCAACAGTATTTATAGGAACTCAAACACTGAGATCCTGCTCTGTTCCAGTAACAAGAAGCCGAAAGCACCAGCCTGAAGATGACGAGTGAGACCTCGTCGAAACGTCGCCTAGACACCCCAACTTTTACACGGGAAGACACCCGAGGACACCAAAACCTGCATATATATATATATATATATATATATTACTGTTAATTAAGCTTATCTTTAAATGTATTTTTTTAAAAAAATATATATTTAAAACTTGGCTTTTATTTTTTTAAGTGATTTTTTCCATCAAAACAAAAAGAACAAGAAACAATCAAGAAAATATTTTCACCCACGTTAAATGCGTATATGAGAATTTATCCTGTCACATTAACTGGCTTTTTATTATTGTAATCTTTCTTGTATGCTGCTTAGAGGCTTTACTGCAATCAAGCAGTATATTTAAAAATAAAATAAAATGAAAAATCACCCAAGCTGCAGAATGCCACCAGCATAACAGAAGATAAAAATAGTCCACCAGGTTTATCAAATTCCTAACAACTTAAGAGAATTAGAGTTTTCTATTCCTCCACTCATTATGGCATCCCAATCTCTCTGATGCTTTTGCAATTCGATCCCTTTATCCATGGAACGCTGGGAAGTGTAGTTCTTAAGACAGAAATAGGATCTCCTGACAGCTCTCAGCACCGTTAACAAACCCCAGTTCCCAGAATGCTTTGGTTGTTAAAGTGGTATAATCGTGCTTTAAACATATGTTGCAGATATATCCACAGTTGTATCTAGGTGATGTCATAGACTGAGACGGTGCCGGGGGCGGGATTAGAACACCCAGAGTAACCTATCGGTAGGGCCAGCTGGGGCTAAAATTACTTTGGGGTCTAGATTTGGCTCACAACATGCCAGGTGGCCTAGAGGACATTTTTATCTGTCTTTCTCTTCTCCCTCACCCCTTTTACCTCACTCCCAAATGATGTGTATGATTATGACTTATTTATAAACTATGACTTATTTATAAACTGTGTTTTGGGCCAAAGCCCCCCAAAGACGTGACCAGCACATTTCTGCAAAAAAATAAAAACCAATCAAAACATTATAAAATAGCAAAATCACCAAATGCTTCCCACCAGTCATCCTTGATATGAAGGTGGGAGCTGCATTCATGCTCTCGCCAACAGACAACGGGTGAATGAAGTGCTTCTCCCACTAATTTTGTGTGTGTGTGTCTCTGTATAGTGAATGATATCAAGAATGCCGTGCAGAGTGTGGCCAGCTATATGCTCTTTGACCCTGGGGATGAGGTCATGCAGCAGAATCTGGTCTATTACCGCTTCTATCGGGAGCGCTGGCACCTGGAGGAAGACGACTTCAACCCACGGCCGGTAAGGGCGTGACTAGGGGGCTGGCTTAAGGAGTAGCCTATTGCTGCAAAGAATTGATGCTTTTGAATTATGGTGCTGGAGGAGACTCTTGGGAGTCCCATGGACTGCAAGAAGGTCAAACCTCTCCATTCTTACGGAAATGAGTGCTCTCTGGAAGGACAGATCCTGAAGCTGAGGCTCCAATACTTTGGTCACCTCATGAGAAGAGCAGACTCCCTGGAAAAGAACCTGATGTTGGGGAAGATGGAGGGCACAAGGAGAAGGGGACGACAGAGGACGAGATGGTTGGACAGTGTTCTCGAAGCTACCAGCATGAGTCTGACCAAACTGTGGGAGGCAGTGGAAGACAGGAGTGCCTGGCGTGCTCTGGTCCATGGGCTCACAAAGAGTCGGACACGACTAAATGACTAAACAACAACATTGCAGCAAAACCAAATGTACCGTATTTTTCGCTCTATAAGACGCACCAGACCATAAGACACACCTAGTTTTTGGAGGAGGAAAACAAGGGAAAAAATATTCTGAATCCCAGAAGCCAGAACAGCAAGAGGGATCTGGCTTATTGGATAGCCTCTTGCTGTCCTGGCTTATGGGATAGCCGTGCGCAGCCTCTCCCGGGCAGCGGGATGAAGGCTCCCCCTGCCTAGAAGAGGCTGCGCGCAGCTAAGGCAGAAGGCTCCTCCAAGAGCTGCGCTCCCTTTAAAGAGTGCACGGAGCATGTGTCTGGCTCTTGGGGGCTTTTCCCCGAGGAGGGAGAAGGGACTGACGGGCTACCCTTCTCCCTCCTTGGGAGGGAGCTCTTTAAAGGGAGCGCTGAGCAGAGCCTCCCGCCTGCATTCGCTCCATAAGACGCACACACATTTCCCCTTACTTTTTAGGAGGGGAAAAGTGCATCTTATAGAGCAAAAAATACGGTGCATTAAGTTTCCGACATCCCAGAGAACGCTGTCCCTTGGCGTTAAAAATACAGAGTGGTTGAGGCAACCCAGCCAGATGGGCGGGGTATAAATAATAAAATGATGATTCTATATTAAATTAGGAATTGTGCAACCTATTGTGCAGAGCAACTCATTGTGCATTGTTACGCACATTCTGCCCATTTTTTCCTGCTTCCTCTTGTCACGGGGAGGGCCAAAGATCAGCCCCATGACCACTGGAAACCTCGCAAGCCCCTTTGGAGATTTCAGCAGCTGTTGGCTCCAGACTTTCAAGCCATTCGGTCTTGAAGCTTCCTTCCTTTTAAAATGAAAGCTAAGATCCGGGGTTCTGTGCTCAGATTTGCAGTGCCCAGAGCTGAATTAACAGAGCGGCTGGGAAAGTGTTTTCATACTTAGAATTGTAGAGTTGGATGGGAACCCCTTCCAGCGCAGGGATCTTTTTCCCAGAGTCGGACTCGAACCCACAGCCCTGAGATCTCGTGCTCTGCCTATGGAGCTTATCTCCTTGGTGGGCCTCCCTTCCTACCCTACCGTCCTCCAACGACTGACTTCTGTCTCATTCACAGGAGGCTTTGCGCTACCACAACCAGACATCTGCGCAGAAGAAGCTCTTGGAGTTTGCCAGGCAGTATCTCCAGCCAGACGATGAGGTGAGAGGCCACGAGGCCAGAGGCAGGATGACATGGCGGCTGCCAGAATGCTTCATGAGAGACGCCCAAGCTCATATCCTGGCTTCCTGGGTGGCTTGGGGCCAGAAACACACACACACACACACACACACACACACACACACGGTCTCTCTCTAATGCGAACCCAGGGATGGGCAACCTCCAGCCCTCGGGGCCTCCCCATTTTACCCTCCAGGCTATTTTGACCAAGCCACACCTACCTGTCAGAGGCGAGAGGCAGGTAAAGGCTGGGTCAAAAAGGTAGCTGCAGGTTAGGAACTGACCTAACCTACGCCGCAGGAAGAGCAGTGAGGATAGGAAGGTGATAGGCCAGGCATTCCCAAGCTACGGTTCGCAGACCACTAGGGGCCCATGAGCTTCATTCAGGCAGTCTGTAAAAAATACAATTAAATATGGTTTAAAATCATGCAGTATCTAGCCCAGCACATTACAGTTAAATAAAATATGAAATAAAAGCAGACATTCAATTATCTTGTTCCAAAACGGGAGAGGGCATAGCAAAAACAAGTCCAGCTGCACCAGCAAAGTTTGCAGATTTATTGTGGCAATAGTCCCATCAGATCTACCAAGGTGTTAGATATTATTTACACATGGGAATATACATATAAAACTAATGTGGCCTGCAACAGAATCTCGTAGTGTGAAGTGCCGTTCAGGAAGACAGCCAGGCCTTTTCTAAGTTATTCCCTTTCTCCTCCTCTTCTTCTTCTCTCTTACACACAAATTCTCCATGTTTCTTCTAACGGGGGTTTTCCAAAGGCAGCTGATAGCTCTCTTGAGGCTTGATGGCCACCTGAGTATCAGCACTTGGAGAATGAGTTCACTATTAGCATAAAGGATACAGACGCAGTCATGATTTCACTGCCCTGGCATCCAGAGAGAGTCTTGCTCATCTCACAAACATCTGTAAACAATCTTAGGTGATTTATGGAGTTCTTACTTTACATACAGCAAATGCTAGGAACATCGTTTTGTTTTCTAATTGATTATAGCTTGGTACGATGCTACCTTTTTTTTTCTAAAAAAAGAAAGAAAAAGGTTGGCAACCTTGATTCGTAGATAATGGTTTGCTGTAAATATATCACACCGCTCGCCTAGACAGTGGTACCTCGGAAGTCGAACGGAATCCATTCTGGAAGTCTGTTTGACTTCCAAAACATTTGAAAACAAAGGCGCGGCTTCTGATTGGCTGCAGGAAGCTCCTGCAGCCAATCGGAAGCCTGTCGGACGTTGGGGTTCCAAAGAATGTTCGCAAACCAGAACGCTCACTTCCGGGTTTGCGGCATTCAGGAGCCAAAACGTTCAACTTGCAAGGCCTTTGTGATCCAAGGTACGACTGTACTAGGAGGAGTCAGCTCAGTTCCAATCGACCTCCACCTTGCCACAGCTTCTTGAGATTACATCAGGCATTATCCATGTGATTTGAAGACTTTTTGACAGTCATGTGGACTAGAAACTTGGTAATCTTTTGATACGGGATTCTACGCCCCGTTTCCTCATTCTGTGGAAGCAGCACACACTCTGCCCTCTCAAGCTGTTCTGCTTTTGTGTGACACGTTCTCCTTTCCTCCTTCAGGCGGAGGTGAGCAATGGTGAGGAGAGAGCGAAGGATCCGGCTCTGCCATCGGATGCCGAGTTCGAGGGCATGGGTGACTACGAAGAAGGGTTTTTGTCCCAGTGGTGGCAGGAGCCGAAATCGAAAGGCGACAAGGCCGACCAAGGTTATTAATAGCAACATTGAAGGGCTGGACCTTTCTCCCTACTGTGTGGCTTGGTCCTGTGTCCACACTCCTACCCTCCCTCCTGGATTCCTTCACACCCCTTCCTGTTTGCCATTGCGCCCCCCCTCCTCTCTGTGTGTCCAATGTGCCGCCTCTGCTCCCATCCATGTGTGTCTGTCCAGCTGTTCGCCTGCCGACGACGCTAAGCTTGGCTCCGGAGCTCAGGCAGCTCCCAGAAGGCATTGCAAAGAGCATTATAGTAGGATAGAAAAGGAGAGAGCTGTCGTGGCTCCCCAGTGGGTTTGCGCCGATTCTCCTGCATGCCCCGCCCCTTCCTCTTGCTTCCGAGTTCTGAAGCTGGCAGGTGGACTCTTGTGCATGCTGCATGGATCCTGGAGGGGGCAGCAGCGAGCACGCACATCGTGGCATGACTTCGCTGGAGAGTGCAAACAGCATTTTGGCAAGTATAGATGCACCTGCAAAGGCCGAGGACGGACTCCTTTAACACACTGTGTTCTTTGTTCACAGAGACAGAGGGGCTCGAATGAGCGGTGTGGTCCCTGCATTCCTCTGTAGGTGAGGGGTGCGTGCTCTGATTCCTTGCGCCCACCAGGGTTGAAGTGGGCTGTCTGGAACCGGCAGATGCGCCCCTGATGGTGTTCCAACAAGATCCCTGCCTTGGGAACCTCACCCTCCTGGCCCTTCTTTAAGATTCTTCCAAGGCAGGGGGTCTTCTACCTCCCAGTACCTCCTGCATAGAATTTTCCAGTCCACCCCAAACGCAATTGGCTGAGCATGGGGTGCCTCTGAGCCAATCCAAGGTGCTGTGTTTTTTCCCCATGGTACTTCGCTTCTAGGAGAGCCCTGCTTCGTAACAAACCTCCATGCAAAAGTGGGAGAGGTGACCGGCACAGCGTCTGGTTCTGAATTCACCCTGGGCTCTGCCAGTGTGACCTCAGATATGCCGGGAGCCAGTGACTTTGGCTATTCAGGCAAACACACACACACACACACACACACACACACACACACACGATAGTGATCTATCCAACTGGTTTTTTTACTGCCACTGGTTTCCCAACAGGACCAAACGTAAGCCATTGACCCTTTCCTCACAGAACATTGGCTCTCTTAAGAACCAGGCTCCCAGCATGCATTGCTCTGTTTTTGCCTGGTACTGACAGTTCAGATGGTGCGCTAGACCTCAGCAGACGCTGGCTCCCTTCTGACACGATTCTAAAACAGAGCGATAGGTACGTTCAAATTGGCTTGTCAAGTGCCTTCTTAAACCTCACAGAGTTGCCTTTGTAATGTTGTTGTCAGTTAATTTAATTTGTTTTGTTTTTCCTTGCATTGTACAGATTTCTTTTTGTTATAATTTTAGCTGGATTTTAATAAAATACCTCCCAGTTCTTTTATGATTGTCTTCTGAGTGTGTTGGTTCTTTTACTTTTTTAAAGACCTATTATCCAAATCTGCACCCCTTTACCGTCTCACGGCTTAGAGAAGAGCTTCCTCTGTAATTATTTTGTGTGGCAAGGCAGTGGAGGTTTGTTGTTGTTGTTTAGGCGTTTAGTCGTATCCGACTCTTCGTGACCCCATGGACCAGATCACGCCAGGCACTCCTGTCTTCCACTGCCTCCCACAGTTTGGTCAGACTCATGCTGGTAGCTTCGAGAACACTATCCAACCATCTCGTCCTCTGTCGTCCCCTTCTCCTTGTGCCCTCCATCTTTCCCAACATCAGGGTCTTTTCCAGGGAGTCTGCTCTTCTCATGAGGTGGCCAAAGTATTGGAGCCTCAGCTTCACGATCTATCCTTCCAGTGAGCACTCGGGGCTGATTTCCTTCAGAATGGATAGGTTTGATCTTCTTGCAGTCCATGGGACTCTCAAGAGTCTCCTCCAACACCATAATTCAAAAGTATCAATTTTTCGGCAATCAGCCTTCTTTATGGCTGGAGGTTTAGGATCAGAGTTTTCCTTCTCCTAGATGGGCTCCTTTCCCAGGTTGACGAGCCCCATCTGCCCCTCAGTTCCCTCTGTGGCACTTGCAGAACCCGCCTTCTTGACCTACGGACCCACTATTGATCTAGTCCGCTCAATCCACCAGAGGTTGTCTTCGCATGCAGGTGAAGTCGCTAACTCACCGAAGCTTTGAGACCCATCAGCTACCCTCACCTGGTGGAGTCGGGATGGCTTGGAGTTTGGAGCTGCCATTTATCTTTCCCTTAACGCCCCAGCTGCTGTCTCACTCCAGGGCATTGTGGGAAATTTGGCAATTTTCAGAGCACGGCATCCAGTGGTGGACTCTGCCAGGGCACTGGGCCACGCCTACCAACAACTGCTCGAAAAGGCCACATACTGACCCCTGTATGTACATACACTTGTGAACCAGCCTTAAAAATTAGTGTTATTTTCTTCTGTTACAGTGGTACCTTGGGTTAAGAACTTAATTTGTTCTGGAGGTCCATTCTTAACCTGAAACTGTTCTTAACCTAAAGCACCACTTTAGCTAATGGGCCTTCTGCTGCCGCCGCACCGTCGCTACATGATTTCTGTTTTCATCCTGAAGCAAAGTTCTTAACCCGAGGTACTATTTCTGGGTTAGCGGAGTCTGTAACCTGAAGCGTATGCAACCTGAAGCGTCTGTAACCCGAGGTACCACTGTATTTGGTTGTGGGCTTTGGGTCAGGTCATGCATACATGTGTAACAAAGGGTTTGCCTGTTGTTTCAGTAGGAAGGCTCTAAGCATCAATACTGTGTGCCACAAAACAAGTGCTATCAGATATGTTTTGGCTGTAATGGGCAAGGCAAAATAACAGGCCCAGCTTTCTCTTGGAGTGGGGCGGAGACGCCAACAGCTGGAGGAAGAAGAGTGGTTGTGCTTTTCAGAAATTAAAGAATTGTCAGGTTTCATTCAAAAATGGGAAAGGGATAGGACAGGTTTCTGTCTGCTCCTGAACCAGAAAGGTATAGCTATGACCCCATTCGCACCCCAGCTGCATCCCCATCAGCTGTTTTAATAGAGGATCTGCCATTGTCTCTGGTGAAACATAATCTTTCAGCTTTCCACCAGGCGGCAGTTTTGAGCTTTGAGCAAACCAGCTCTGGAAGCATTCCTTGTGCGCACTGTTTTTAACAAAACGTTTTATTATTGTGTTATTCCAGTATGTAATGGTGGAGAGATAAACGTTTCTCCACTAGGTATCCGGCAAGTTCGGAGCAAAATGCTCCCCCCGTGATCTTTACTACAGACTTTTGTGTGAATAGGATGGAATTGCAAGGATTGAGAGAGAGGTTTGTGTGGTTCTTGTTACGAAATATTTGTGCCACCTCTTAAAACCAGCCAGCTGTTAGATTAACAGAATCCAGTTTTGCATTTGTGGGTGACCTTCATCTTGAGCACAATAAGGAGTCTCAGACTGTTTGGTGTGAGCCAGGCATATTCTCTAGTCAGTGGATAGAACGTTTAAACCAGGGAGTTCTGGGTTCAAATCCTTATTCAGCATGAAATTCCCAGGTAGACCTCTCATTTTTTAAAAAAAAATCAGCCTCAGTCATGCCTTTGATGTGGGATTACCTTACTGGGACATTTTGAGGGTGAATACAAAGGCTTGATCCTTAAGGGAGCTCACAGGAAAACGGTTTCCCATCCTCTCCAGAGGGCCCTCACAGAACAATGATGGGTGGGGTGAGCAGACTGAAACCTTTCCTCTCGTGAACTTCATTACGTTGACTTTGGACCCAAGCCACAACCATATAGTTTTGTGAATAAAAGCTTGTATCAGTACTAGAGGAGGTGCTGGAGGAGACTCTTGAGAGTCCCATGGACTGCAAGAAGATCATACCTATCCATTCTTCAGGAAATCAGCCCTGAGTGCTCACTGGAAGGACAGATCGTGAAGCTGAGGCTCCAATACTTTGGCCACCTCATGAGAAGAGAAGACTCCCTTGAAAAGACCCTGATGTTGGGAAAGATGGAAGGCACAAGGAGAAGGGGAGACAGAGGACGAGATGGTTGGACGGTGTTCTCGAAGCTACAAACATGAGTCTGACCAAACTGCGGGAGGCAGTGGAAGACAGGAGTGCCTGGCGTGCTCTGGTCCATGGGGTCACGAAGAATCGGACACGACTAAACAACAACAATCAGTACTAGAAACCCATGCAAATGGGAAACTGAGAGCTGATTCATACCTGTGCGTTCATTGCTTAATGGTGCAATTCACTTGTGTGAATGGAAGTTGCCATCACAGCATTTCATTTCACCTTGCCTCCCCATGTATAAAGGGATGCCCCTCACCCAAAAAACCCGCTTTTCCCTTGAGGCATCTCACACATCCAGCTGTCAATAATGAAGCCTGCGATCACACTCTGGAAGAGGATCGACCAGTTATCTGCCCCTGACTTTTTGACTGTGTCCACACAAGGCGTTAATGCATACATGGATTGTTGTTCCTTTGTGTGCTTTGGTTTGAAATCTGCCTCAGTGTTTCCCATCCATACTAGTGGGCGGTGCTTGATGGGATTTATTTGTGCTGTGTGGGCTATCCTTCCCCACAGGGTGGCGCTGTGGTCTAAACCACTGAGCCTCTTGGGCTTACTGATCAGAAGGCCGGTGGTTTGAATCCCCTTGACGGGGTCAGCTCCCATTGCTCTGTCCCAGCTCCTGCCAACCTAGCAGTTCGAAAGCACGCCAGTGCAAGTAGATAAATAGGTACCGCTGTGGCGGGAAGGTTTCCATTACGGTGTTCCATTGCGCCAGAAGCGGTTTAGTCCTGCTGGCCACATGACCCAGAAAGCTGTCTGTGAACAAACACCAGCTCCCTTAGCCTGAAAGCAAGATGAGCGCCACAACCCATAGTTGCCTTTGACTGGACTTAACCATCCAGGAGTCCTTTATGAGCCAGAAACCTGTTATACGTGGGTAGGTGTTTGTTTACCTGTGCACCTTTTTACATATATATATATTTAATGAGCTACAAGTTTTTCAGTCTACCAGACATGCACAAAAGCACAGTAAAAAATAATTTAAAAAGCTGGGCAATGATTTGAAGCCAAACACATGAAAGGTTGCTGCTTCCTTTCTTCTCCTTCTCCTCCTCCTTCCTCTTCTCCTTCTCTTTCTCCTATACCTGCAAGACCAAATGTTAGATTTCGAACTAGCCATTTTGCCCAAGAGTTCTGTGCAAAGGAGTGGTTTTTAAAATGAAAATACCATGGATGTGCTTTTGGCAGCAGCCAGTTTATAAAGGCAGGCTGCATCCTTTTGGCTGATGGGAACAAAATGTGCACCTTGGAGGATAAGGGATGCAATAGATATAGCACCCAGCAAAATGTCATTACAGTTGTAAGAACAAGCCCCGATGCCCACGCAATGCACTTCAGCACGTCCACAGTTGGGTCATGTGTGGTTTTATGTGGGTTTTATGTGCATTGGGAAAACCCAAATTTGGCAGGGGGAAAGTGGATGCAACAACAACAAGTCGGCTTCAAATGCACATTCAGCTCCACTGTGGGTGAGCCCTGTAACGCAAGGGTAAATTCTGTGTCTCCCCACCCCTGCCACATCTTGGATTGCTGCGCAAGGTATAAAATCTGCAGGGTGCTCCCCTCCCAGATTTCCACTGAGTAATGTTGAGTATTGCGAGCTCCTCCTTCCTCTTTCTCCCTTCCAGTTTCTTCTAGCAGAGGCCCCACCCAGCTCAACTCTTCCCTGAAGCCCTTTGGCACAAAAGCTGGGCTTATTCACCGCCAGTCACATGACAGTGGGGCTCCACCTGCGGCCAGCACCCGCCTAGCAACCGTGCGCCACTCCCTGGCAACGGGTTTATGAGCATTCCACAGGCTCAGGTGCGCTGAGGATAACCATCCCAGGGTTCTCATTACGTCCTGCGACATCCCGGCCTCTCCCAAGGGCCAATGACTTCACCTAGCACCAGCCATGAAATCATTTTTTAGATGGTTTTAGGCTCCCACACCTCCCAGCATAGCTCCTCGCGTCCTCATAATGGGAGCCAGCAGTATCTGGAAAAAGGTGGACAGGTGGCTGTGGTCAGCAGCCTGAGGAAGGAAGTGAAGTCAATGTTCATTGTTTCAGCACTTCAGCAAAGTAGTGCATCTTCAGCATGGGTAGGCAAACTAAGGCCCAGGGGCCGGATCCGGCCCAATCGCCTTCTAAATCCGGCCCGCGGATGGTCCAGGAATCAGGGTGTTTTTACATGAGTAGAATGTGTGCTTTTATTTAAAATGCATCTCTGGGTTATTTGCGGGGCATAGGAATTTGTTCATTATTTCCCCCAAATTTTAGTCCAGCCCCCCACAAGGTCTGAGGGACAGTGGACCGGCTCCCTGCTGAAAAGGTTTGCTGACCCCTCATCTTCAGGCTGCAAAGGCAATCGGGGATCCCATACCCTCCAACATTTCTCCAACGAAAATAGGGGCGTTCTATTCCATACTACTACTACTAATATTAATAATAATATTTATACCCCGCCTATCTGAGTGGGTTGCCGCAGCCACTCTGGGCAGCATCCAACATATATAGAAACAGTGCTTTTTTCTGGGGGGACGCAGGGGGTACGCATACCCCTAAACATTTTGTGAATCTTTGTCCTTTTGTCCATTTACTGTATTTATTTTTCCCAATTTGAACTATGAAATGGTGATTTTCTTGAGTCAAAATGAGAGTACTGTACCCCTAAACATTTTTTAAGAAGGAAAAAAAAACACTGTATAGAAAAATCATAAAACTTTTTTAAAAAATAAATAAACAAAACTTCCCCATACAGGGCTGCATTCAGATGCCTTCTAAAAGTTGTAGAGTTACTTATACCTCCTTGGCTCAGGGGTTGCATAACTCAATACCCTCCAACGTTTCTCCAGTGAAAATAGGAACAGCCTAAGGAAAAGCAGGACATTCTGGGATCAAATCAGAAACTGGGACGGCTTCTGTAAGTCTGGGACTGTCCCTGGAAAATAGGGACACTTGGGGTGGGTCTGGAATGCACAAGCCCTGCTGGGGCAGGCCAAAGGCAGCATCCTGTTTTCACAGCGGCCAAACAGATGCCCGTGGGAGGCCCATAAGCAAGGCATGAGCGCACCAGCCCTCTCCAGTTGCAATTCCCAGAAACCACTATTGCCTTTGACAATGGGAGCCAGCAGTATCTGGAACATACCAAAGGGAACATGCCTTTAATTAGAAGGCTTGACACCTAGGGCTGAGTGCATGTGCAGGATGCCAGCAAGAAAAGAGGAACTGTGTGTGTGTCCCACAAGCCAAGTGCCTCTGAGCATGTGCAGAACATCTTTTCTTTGTGACGATGGAATGGCCCTTGCTGGATCCAACATGGCTCTTCTGCATCGTGGGATTTAGCACCCTCCCTCTTCTCCAGCCTATGCGCCTCCAGTTGTGTCGACCAATGCCGTGCTGCCTTTGAGCGACCTGGGATGGGATGACACCCGGCGACTCCAACGCAAATGCAGCCCATCGCTCCAGTGTGACACCTTAGCATACAGGTGCCCATGCTGCGGTGGCAGCGACAGACTCAGCTGGATTTTTCTTCTTCATCATCTTAACATTGCTCATCCTCCGGTTTTGGCAACAGGCCCAGAAGATTTTTTTAAAAATTTATTCCGGTCAGACCAGACCAATTTCTGTCTGGGTGGCAACCTTCCTTGATTATCTCCCTTATTCTCCGAATCATTATTTCAGCAGATGCTGGGTTTTCCTTCCTGTGGAGATGAAAAGTTACAGCTGCCCAAATTCTCTCCCCGGCACCACTGCGAAAGGTAGAAGAGCCATTTCCTCCATTAAATCTGCTCGCTCCTGTAGATGACTAACAGTGAAATCGTATGCCTGTCTACTCGGAGGTACTGAATTCACTGCCACTTACTTCCAATCAATTGTTCATTGGATTCAGTGGTGTAGCGTGGGTTGCTGGCGCCCGGGGTGGGCAAGCTGCTGACGCCACCGGACCACACACACACACACACAGCCAAGCAGGACTGCGCTGAGCTACCCTACGCCATGTGCCCGCACAGGGGGAGGGGCCTGGCCAGCTGATGTGGCCCTTGGCAGGTCAATCCCCTCAGTGCCCCTGGAGAAGAGTGCCGTTCCGTGCTGTAGTCATTCCTTTGCCTACCCCTCCTCACTCCATCTGTGCCTGCTCACTGTGGGCCTGAGCTGAGCTGCTGAGTGGGGCAGGGATCCCCACAGAAGCCAGCGCTTGCTTTGGGACACCTTGTTGTGCCCCCTCAGAATTTTGCACCCAGGGCCATGGCACACACCCCCAGCACCTTCCACGCTACACCACTGCTTGAATTGCAGCCTGAAAGAGAAGTACCTGCCTAAAAACCACCGTTTCTGCCCTGAAGGTCTCTCCTAAATAGCTGGGGGAGGGGAAGAGAATGTGTGCTGTGATGACTCACCACTGAGAACAAAGCACCCTGCCCATGCTTGTGGATACCCTCGTCTCCACTATAATCCCACTTCTTTTACTCTTGTCAGATGTCCTGGGTACGGAAAACAGGTTCCAAGGCTGAGCCCCAGCACGGATGAAAAGCCGGCCTGCAATACATCAGGAAGCCAAATTCAGCGGCTCTTTGGTAGCACAACAGATTCAAAAATAATAATAATAATGCAAGAGGGCACTGGATGAAGCGATGATGTTTATAGTGAGCAGAATTTTAATTCTGTGTTTTCTCCCCCGTTGGGAAATCGGTTTAGATACCGCGAAGCGTCGTTGACCTGCAAAGGGTTATGTTTTGACATACACATAATACAGCAAAGATTTTGACGGCGTTTTGCTTTCTCGTGCGAGGGGGCGGGCTGCTCTCTGTTGCCCTGGCAGTAGCTCCTTTGCTGGAAACCGAGGAGAAAGGAATTTTCTGTGTCGGTGTTTTGATACTGCCAAAGCAAGGATCCTTGCCTTGGCTTTGTGAGTGTCGCCGGGGTCTGTCTGGACTAAACAGACCCTTATCCCAAATATTTGCTGTGGAGTGGAGAAAAAGGCGTAGGTCTCCCCATCCAACCACTGTTGCCATTGGGTACAGGCTCAAGGTTGCTGAGTGCAGCAATTTAAGGCAATTTAAACGCCTCTCTGTACTTGCACCCCATGAGACTAAAATAGTGATGGGTGGATTTCTTTCTTCATTCGTCCTGCTCCTTTTCATTATTTTGTGGATAAGAGAACATTTCTTATTAGGGATTTTTTCTTAATAAAAACTACACGTGAAATTTTTGCATGCATGTGCCAGCAGAACTGCAGTGCTGGATCAGACCAAGATCCCATTTCCATAAGCTCCGCTGGATGCTTTTAGGTAGATTGCAACCAGCAACTCATGAAGGCAACTTGTTCTTTGACCCCAGCATCTCATATCCAGGGCTAGACTGCCCCTGCATCTAGATGCTCCATAGCCAAAATCTGTTGATTAGCCCAATCTAATGCAGAATTATCTAATCCTTTTTTATGCTACCTAAGACAAAGACCATAAACCACATCTGGCACTGGTAATGTTTCCTTGCGTTGATTTTCTGCAGTGGTAGCAATGGAGATTGTATACCGCTGGCTGTTGAGTGTGTACAGTGGTACCTCGGGTTAAGTACTTAATTTGTTCCAAAGGTCCGCACTTAACCTGAAACTGTTCTTAACCTGAAGCACCACTTTAGCAAATGGGGCCTCCTGCTGCTGCCACGCCGCCGGAGCATGATTTCTGTTCTCATCCTGAAGCAAAGTTCTTAACCTGAATCACTATTTCTGGGTTCGCAGAGGCTGTAACCTGAAGTGTATGTAACCTGAAGCGTATGTAACCTGAGGTACCACTGTATTGACTTTTGTGGTGTTTTACTTTTACATCAAAAGGGACGCGGGTCTAAACCACAGAGACTAGGGTTTGCCGACTGGAAGGTTGGCAGTTCGAATCCCCGCGATGGGGTGAGCTCCTGTTGTTCTGTCCCAGCTCCTGCCCACCTAGCAGTTTGAAAACACTTCAAGTGCAAGTAGATAAATAGGTACCGCTCCGGCGGGAAGGTAAACGGTGTTTCCATGCGCTGCTCTGGTTCGCCAGAAGCGGCTTAGTCATGCTAGCCACATGACCCGGAAGCTGTGTGCAGACAAACGCCGGCTCCCTCAGCCTATAGAGTGAGATGAGCGCCACAACCCCAGAGTCGTCTGCGACTGGACCTAATGGTCAGGGGTACCTTTCCCTTACTTTTACATCATTTTAACAGGTAAAAATGATTGACAGATAGCTTTGTTTTTATTCCCAGTGATTTTGGACACTTGCATTGTTGCTATTCTCATTTTTCAGGGAGGAAGCTAAGGGAGAGTATCTGAGCAGGGATTTGATCCCCAGTCTCAATCCTACAGTGTGCTCTGTTTTATGCTGCGGTTCTGCCAGGACCAAAGGAATTTCAGGCCTTGCTTTGGGGCGTCTGTTTGGCCACTGTGAGAAAAGGATGCTGGATTAGGTAGACCTTTTAACCTGACCTGACCAGTCTCCCTTTATATCCTTACAGCATTCTGCAGAAATCAGCTTACTGAGAACCTCAGCTTGCTCTTAAAAAAAGAAAGGAAAAGGAAGCCCAACGCTTACACGAAAGCTGTATCTGTACGCATAAAAATATAAGAATTGCCTTGCTGCATCAGAAGCCAAAACTAGGAAGGGAAGGGACTGGTTGCGAGAAAACAAGAGAGAGCGTCCTCAAAGCCCAACCCCCCCCCTAAAAAGATTTGGATGCCCACTTAACAATAAAAGGAGGGTGGGGGGATTTTGAGAATACTTTTCTGTTTTCTTGCTGAATCAGACTCTCTACTGATTCTGTTATGTACTGAGTTGAATAGCATCCAAAATGGAGCAGTCTGATTGGTCCTAGAACAATAGGATTCAGAATGCAGCAGCCTGATTGGTCCACAGGAGCCACCCAATCCAGCTCCAGGTGGAAGTGAATCCGCAACCTGATTGGCCTACAGGAGAATCCCGGAATTAGCCAATCACGTGGGGCCCATTGTGTAAATAATGTATATAAAGCAGACAGTTCTGGGGGAACTTCCATTCCTCCTCAACACTATGAGCTGAATAAAGAACATGAAATCAACTCTCGACTCTGAGTATATTTCAGATTCTGTTAGTTGCAGGGAGTTGTTGTTGTGGTTGTTGTTGTTTAATTGAATTTATGTACCGCCCTATACCCGAAGGTCTCAGGTTCACAGACCAAAATCAGAATATAAAAGTTGGACTAGATGACTCTTGGAGTCCATTCCAACTCTACAATTTTATCATTCTGCTGTAGGGGTGGGGAACCTGGTGTGTGTGCACTCACACACACACACACACACATTTTGTTTCTTTGTTTTGCCAAGGACCTCATTCTCTTAGCGATGCAATTTGTCTGGAGCCACATGCCAGTGGAGGGAGGGGCACCAGCCCCAAGGAGGAGGGCCGCCCACATTTCTTCTGCTCTCCTTGCCACCTGCATGACATTAGGCCAAGGGCTACAGGTTCCCCACCCCTAATCTAATTCACCCTCTGTCATTTGTGAGCTGCTGGGTGCTCAAAATAAGGCCATCAAGATGATGACTTCCTCTCTCTCTCTGATTTCTTCAAAGAGGTGTACACGAAGATTCCATTCAGATACTATAATAGTAATAATAATTTATTATTTATACCCCGCCCATCTGGCTGGGTTTCCCCAGCCACTCTGGGTGGGTTCCAGCTGAATATTAAAAACAATAGAGCATCAGACATTAAAAACTTCCCTAAACAGGGCTGCCTTCAGTTGTCTTTTAAAAGTAAAATAGTTGTTTATTGCCTTGACATCTGCTGGGAGGGCGTTCCACAGGGCGGGCGCCACTACCGAGAAGGCCCTCCGCCTGGTTCCCTGTAACTTCACTTCTCACAGCGAGGGAACCGCCAGAAGGCCCTTGGCACTGGACCTCAATGTCCAGGCTGGATGATGGGAGTGGAGACGCTTCTTCAGGTATACTACTCATTATGTAACTGAATGGAGACCTGCGACAAAATGTTGCAGTGTGTTCAGCTTTCCAGACAGCTATGTACAGTACTAGTATTATTGCAAGCTATGCACAGCTCCATTAGGGCTCCCCCACCCCCAGGTTTTCGAGTCTTCTTTCCAGCTGACTCTCAACACCTACCTAGTATGCTCAGTTCTCAGTGGGCTCCAAGGGAGGTGCCACATCTTACCCCCCCCATGTGTGTGTGTGTGTTTTGAAAAAGCACTTACAGATCCAGCAGTCCACTGACACACACACACACCACCTGCTAATAGAGACTCTTGTTTCTCATCAGCCTTGTGCTGGTTCCATTCCCATCAGCACTCACCGCTTTAGTTCACTATTAGAGGAAACGGATGTTCTTCGTGAGCTTTGCCCAATACTCCCCCCCCCTTTCTTTTTAAAGCCATGCGATCGAGTGGCTACTGCCACATCTTTCGATTGTGAACGTGCTCCACTTAAGATACTGTTCTGTTTCCTCCTTTGTTCGACAATATGAGCTTCTTGGACAAGTCTTTGCACAGAGAGAGAAAGAGAGAGAGACTGAGACTTCTGGTATTCTCAAAAAGAACAATTTACCGTACTAATTTAATGGAATTAATGGAACCAAAGCAGCAGCAGGTTGGCTAAAGGCAGAGGCCAGAAGGGTGCAGAAAAGGATGTTGTTGGACGCAAAACTAATCATGGAGGAATGAAAGAGGAGCCACGCTTGCCGAAAATGCCTCCTTCACTGCCAAAGGTGCAGGAAGTTCGTGACCCTTTGTATTTGCCCCCCTCTAAGCAGCAAGTTCCGCTAGGCCTTTTATCCTGATGTGTTTTATCCTTCCTTGTCATTCACCACTTCATTAATTATCTTTTATGATGAAGTGGTACCTAAATTTGTTCAAACGTGCTGGGAGCAGCATTCTACCAGATCTACCAGCGCAAGGATTTCTACTTGGGCAATACGGCTTCCCCTTCCTCTCCCCGTGTGCCTCACACAGCCTCCCCAAATCTGCTCCAAAGGTTGGGAGGAACCCCACCCCCCAAAAAAAATATTTAGGAGGAATGGGTGTGGGGTGCACAGGAAATGGGATGGGAAAGTCCTTTGCACAGCCCAAAGTCTTTGCATAAGAAGATCTATTTAATCGGATATCGCCCTGTATGTTTTAAATTTTTAAAACATCTATTTGCTATGCTTTTGTAAACCTCTTGTAAACCTTCACCAAATTTTGCGTGGTGGCTCCTGACATCCAGGAACAGGTTTCCATCTTTGTGTGGATATAACTCAATGAAATTTTGGATAAGATCTTTCTCTCTCTCTCTCTTTCTTAGAATTCACAAGCAACACAAGGCTAGTATAGAAATAAATCTACCCCCAAGACACAATTGTGGTAGGCTCTGGAGCAGGGGTGACCAACCTAAGGCCCATGGGTCGGAAGTGGCCAGTGAAGGACCGGCCCCGTGAACCGAGCCACCCGCTTGCACACTGCACTAAACCAGTGCAGGGCGGCACAGGGACTCACTTCCGTGGCACCAGAAATTGCGTCTGCACAGATGCCGAAAATCACAGGTGCACGTGCGCACACACGCACGATCCAGCCCACGGAGGCACCTCCATGGACCAATCCAGCCCAGGCAAGATAAACCTTGCTGACCCCTACTCTGGAGTCAACATAGAGGTGAGAACCAACCAGGCTTCTCCTACCAATCCTTTCTTTTTGTAGCCAGGAGGACAGCAGACTTGCTATTTTCCAGCCTTCAGCTGCAATTCCGCGCATGGCTTTAAATCTCTCTTGCATGTTGCAGCAGGCTTGGCAGAGAAAACGGGGCTTCTATTTTTTAATTCTTAATGAGCATGACTATGTCCTCCCATTCCGCATCTAGGAGAAGGCAACACACACAGAGAGCGCAGCAGATGTCACTTGGCCATGAGAGTAATTTCTAAGGAATGGGGAATTGTAAGGTGTGTGTTGTCTCTCTAGGTTAACAGCAGCTCACTTACGTTCTTTCCCAGAAGGCTACCCCAGGTAGCCTGTTCAGGCCTGTGATTAGGGTTTCGTTTGAGCCGGGCCTCGCCTTGGGACCGCAGAAGGACTCGCTCTCAAGTAAAACATGCACAGGAACTACGAGGCTGGGAGAAACATGACAGCCCTGGAGCGGGACCAGTTATCTTGAAAGCAAAAGCTGCTGGGCATGTACGGACTGCCTTTTCCTCATGATGAACACAGTCTGTTAACCCATCTCCCACAAAAAAATAATTTGTAGGAGATGAGGGGTAAAGGAGTCTAGTATGGAGTATGCAGCTGCCAGTTTGTGTCAGGCTCTGGCTGGATGAAGAGGAGTGGTGGGGGGCACCATTTGGGGAACCCGCAAGGGAAAACCCAGAGGAGGAAGGCTCAGAGCCAGGGGATTGGTGGTGGGACACTGAGGAGAGGTCAGAGTGAGAAAATTGGGAGGAGGAGTTGGATGCTGAAGGGGCAGCAGGGTTTAGTGAGCAAGAAGAGCCGGTGACAGGGAGCAGTTCAGACTCGGAGGCTGAAGCAGATGAGGGGGGTCAGTATGCTGTTGAATAATCCAGGGAGTCTCCTGCTGCAACAGGCTCTCCTCCTGCCTGGTCTCCAATAACTTGCAGAGTAATGAGACTAGTGTAACAGAGGTGCGTAGACACAGTTTGAAACTGCTTGGGAAACATCCAGGAGAGGAGGAGCTTTAGAGACAGTGGAGGTCAAGGGACCTTTAGTCCTGGCAACTGCCCCATAGCAGCAAGACCTTCTGGGAAGGGTTGCTGAGACCACGAGGCTGAGTTTGTTTCATTTCCTTGAGCTTCACTGGCATCAGACAGCTCCTTCTTTTCTTGCCAACCTGTGTCTGGCTCCAGTCCTGACAGGTTGGGTGCAAGCGATAAGTCCCAGAACCTCAGCCCATAAGCAAAGCCAATAGGAAAATCCTTTCTACACAGAAACAAGTCCCCATTTAGTTCATTTACTCCCAGGGAAGTGGGTACAGGATTGCAGCATAAATAACAGAGGGGGTGCCTCTGAGTAGTTGCGGAGTGCATTTTCCTCACTCAGTGGAGGTGGTGCCCATGGGGGGGGGGGAACAGTAGCAATGCTAACATTTGACGCTCCCTGTCTCTCTTTTTCTGTTCTACATCATCAGTTGCAGCACTCGCCACAAGAACGTGACTATCTGGGCTGTAGAGATGCTTAGATTGAGGAAGATGACTTTTTGATTCCTGCTGTGGTTAGATGCTCACACCTCTCTCTCTGCCCCTCAGAACAGTGGTAAACCAGTTTTGGAAAATGGCGATGGGAATTCTCCTAGCTTTTTTCTCCTCTGGGCTCTGTAGGAAGAGAGGAAACCAAGGACACAGCTTATGATAAGGCCTTGTTTTTGTGTGTGCCAACCAGGCAAGGTGTGTGTGTGTGTGTGTGTGTGTGTGTGTGTGTGTGTGTGATGGGCCAACTGGCAGTGAAACACCGGTGGGAACAGTCTGTCTGTTTCAATGCCAAGGGTGCCAACTTCCCCAGGCAAAGGCGGTGCCAAGCCTGTTTCTGCTCTCGATGAGCCAGCTCCTGTGCAGAAACGAGCGAGGCCTTTCCCAAGCTCGCCGGTGCCCACACCCTGGCCCAGCCTCACCATGGCCTCCCTCCTGCTTTGCTGAACTTGGCATTTTTGGGTGCTGGCTTTGAGCATTGAAACCAGAAGGTTGAGTCAGTGCGTTCCCCCTCTGGGCATGGAACAAGGAGGGGCAGGGGCCTATCTCAGGGGCGGGCAGAGAGGCAAGGAGGGGGGATGGGTCAGCTCCAGGCTTTATATACGCTGTGCCATCACAGTTGTTAATTTTTTGGTAGGCTGGCATGAAAGGATCCGGAACTATTGCTCACTGCAGCCAACGCTCGTAAATTGTTTCCAAGCCTACAAACAGGTGACCTAATGGTGTGGACGGTAACTCCTCTGATCACATGCAGAGGGCATTTTTGTTTGTTGCCGTGGAATCCAGCACATCCCACATAGAGCTGTCTGAGGATGAGGGCTAGGCTTTTCGATCTGAAGGCTGCAAATATCTGTTGGATCCCAAAGCTTCTAAGAAACAGACCACTGCTAAAAAAACAGGGCTTGCTGGAGCTGGCATCCTCTTCCCTGCCTCCTCCCCACCACACCTAGTACCAGAAGCGAGCCAGCAGTAAATCACACCCTGCAAATTGGAGTTAACTCTTTATTACCCAAAACACAATTGGCATAGAAGTGTCAGGCCTAATGAGCTGACTGACCTTCTGATCAACAAGCCCAAGAGACTCAGTGGTTTAGACCACAGCGCCACCCGCGTCCGTACCCTAATGAGCACAGACACTCATCTCCAGCAGGTCTTGCCCCATGAAGCAGTTGCTGAGACTGGCGGTCCCCACCTCCCCACAGCTGCCTAAGTCTCCTCCTCTCCAGGGCTTTCTCCAAGCAATCAGAGGTGAGGTATGAACATCACTGACCTCTCCGCCCTTTTCATACCTCTTCTGGTTCTGGGAGATCAGGGGAGAGAAAAGCTTGTTGCAGGAGGAGACACCTGTGATTCTTCAGCAACCTGACTCACCTCTGCCTCTTGACCCTGCTGCTCTTCAGCCTCTGCTTCTGCCCCTGATTCTGGACTTCCCTCTGCCACAGGCTCTCCCAGCTCACTAAGCCCTGTTACCTCTTCAGCTTCCCTCTTCTCCCTCTGACCACTCATTGTCATCCCACCACGACTCCCTGGGCTCTGAGTCTTCTTCTCTTGGTGGTTCCCCAGCTGGTGCCTCCCACCATTTCTCTGTGTCCAACTAGACCATAACGCACAGGCAGTGGGCACATTAGCGGCTTCTGTTTGTTTCATGCCACTTTTTAAACATCGCTGTACACACCAGAGAGTGGGTTGAGGATGTTTCCAGCCACCCAAACTCCTATTCAACAAAGCTGTCACCTGCGCATGCGCAATGACTGTCTCAAATGTGCGCACCTCTGTAAACCAAATGTGGCTTAGGTTTTCAAATCGGACAGAAGTAGGTTTGCGGGGAAATGCCTCAAAGAGCAGCATTTCTCAAGAAGCTACAGGATGCATCTGGATTGTGGCTAATGTCATGTGCACTCAGCTTCAAACTCTAGCAGTGGGAGCACACAAGAGTCGGAGTCAAGGGTAAAGCGTATGCAGCCAAAGAGTCAGAATTGTTCCCTTAAATTCCTTATTTGGGGGAAGCAAGGTGCTTTAGACGTATGGTGCTGAGGCTTTCAGAAACGGCTGAATCTATAACTAGCAGTTTATGGGACTGAGACCGCACGTCGAGGCTGACAACAATCGTTTTTAAGGAAACTGAAAAGTGGTTCGAGGGAGCTTGACTTTTCTGGAGCGCGCGCACGCGCGTCTTTTGTACCGCTGTCGAGCAGGTTTGGCTGGTTCCTGAAACAATGCAAAGCCCTGCCCGACCTGTTTTACCCCCGGAGCCAAAACTGGAGCGAGTCTGCACGCCGGGAGCAACGCTCCCTCTTTTCTGACAGCCTTCGTGTCTCTCGCAGGATATCAGTGACAGAAGAACGAGGAAAGGAGGCAGGAGAGCGCTTTCCTCGATCCCACCCCGTCGAGTCTGCGTGAAGTGGAATGCGATCCCAGGCCGTTGCTTAAGGTCAGGCTCGTCCTTCCAGCCCCAGGTCCCTCCTGGCTCTGGATTCCTGGTTTTGTTTTTTTTTGTTTGTTTTTTTACACCCACGTCTCGGTGACGCCAAAGGAATCAAAAACATCTGTGGATCCGTCCCCGCCCTGGCGCACACGCCTAAGTCTTGGACTTGACAAGATAATATTTATCTCCGCCGTTGCCGCATGAGCCGTTCCATCGCTTTCCCTCCCAGCGCTCTCGCGTGCAAATCTTATCTTTTGCAAAGGCAAAAATGTTCTTTTCCTGGTGCTCGCCTCGCCTTTGAACGCTTCCCCCACCCCCCTTACGGATGGCCCCGTGAAAGAGGCGCCCGGCCTCCCACGGCTGGGCCTGAACTTCCCTGACCTGAAACACCCACCCTCGCCAACTCCGGCGCAGGGGCGCGCAATAAATAAATGGCTAGTGGAGGCACGGCTCATTATGTGTCACACAATCACACACACACACAGAGGAGCTGGAGATGCGACAGCTGGCGTGTGTGTCTGCGTGTCTGGAAGATGAAAGCCTCGCCAGGCGCGGGATCTTTTTGATGGCGTCTTCCTTTCTTCCGGGGCGCACGCTGCGCTTTTGCGCAGCTACAAAGCGCTTTGAAGCTTCAAGGCGCTCGCTCCTAACTTAGGGAGGGGGAGTGGGGGAGTGCATTCTGATAATTGGGTCAGGCGACTGCGTTGTAGCACCCCCGAATCTGATCAAGAGAATTCAGACGGTCTCTCTCTCTCTCTTCGTTTGGTTTTTCTCGGAGCTGAGATGACAAGGCAGGCGCGCACATCCTTGCCACGCCGATTCCCCCCTCCATATCCATCCCGCCTCCTGTTCCCGCTCCCGTCGGCCTCCCCCCTCCCACGCCTTGTATCCTGCCCCAGTTTAGATTCCTAAGGAACCAGCAGGGGTGCCAACTTGAATAAAATATTTGGTGGAGGGGGCAGGTAAGCCCCACCCTGCAGAATCGATCACAAGAAGCGGAGCACGCACACCATTTGAATGGCAATGGCTATCACCTTTGTGGGGGCACGGCCCCATCGAATATTTTATTGGGGAGCGGGCAAAGGGACCTTGGCCCCTGGGAGCTGTCTCCTATGGGAACCAGGGAGTCTTCCTGGCTTCAAACTTTATAAAGATAACTTCTGTCTTTATAAGAGCAGCCTCTCTGCTCTTATATTCACTGGAAGTGGGAACTGTAGTTTCTTAAGGGGTCCGGGGATTTTAGCTCTGTGAACTATGGTTTCACATACTGATACAATTAAAGTGGTTTGGAAGCCCTTGTGCTACAAACCTGCTGCCACCTAAAAAAACCCAGTGTTTTGCTGTAAGCTGCAGGAAAAGGCAACTGAAAAGTATGGGATAATGATGGCTTGATGAAACAGGGTCTGTCTTCCACACAAACAAATCAGAACGTGTGCTCAGCAAATAGCCAACATAACCATCCAGTGCAGACTTTGTGCAAACAAATCAGGAGAAACAGGGAAGCAGGTTGTCTCAGAGAGCACCAGAGTCTTGCATTGCGGGTGTTCAGGTGTGCGTTTCCTGCATCTGAACTGGAAGTGTGAAAAGGGAGTTGACATTTGCAAAACAACGACAGGCACCAAGATGCATGGAGCCAGACAGTAACAGGTGAAACCAACTAATTCTAGTTGGGTCTCCTCCCTGCTGCGTTCTGCAGGGACTAAACTAAGCTCTAGGACCCCTCCTAAAGGTGACAGCCAGGGCCATCCCATTACTCACCCCGCTCTGCCAGGCTGGATACAAGTAAGAAAGCAGGTAAGTGGTTGGTTGGTCCATTTGCCATATTGGACCAGTCTCCACTGGCCCAGAGGTTTGCATGCCATATCTGCCACACCCATAGTGGATGCACACACGCCTTGTTTTTTCCATTTGGACAAGCCAGTTAGGTAAAGTCAATCACAGCATCTTTTGCCTCTGGCTTGGCTCACAGGACTGGAACTGTGAGGATCCTGCGATCCTGCAACTCAAAGGCAGCCATTTTTAGCAAGTGCAGAATTCAACACCTAGAGAATTTCAAGGTACTTTTTTTAAAAAAGAGCAATTTTTCTAGCCTTTCCAGCTGTCAAAATAGGAGGATGAGTGTGGGTGGGTGGGGGGAACCATGTGGTGAAAGCAGCTCAGTACATCTAAAATCTCAGCAGACAGTTTGGTGGACGTGAGGCAGGCAAGGCTTCAGTGCCTCTTCTTATGACTCACAGAAGCAAAATGGATTATATGCAAAATAAGCAAGTATATGCAAATGTGCATGATTTGCATAATATCTACGGGTCAGCTGTTCTTTCTGCAGAACTTTGGATATATATATATTTAAGTGCAGAGCATAACATGCAGTGTTATCGCAGACATGCAGACTGCATGATTCTGCCACTCACACGAAGCCTGGTGGGACCCTTCCCTTTAGATCAGAATCTACTTTTTGGCAATGCATAACCCTTCCGCCTTATTGATGCTTCGGTCAGAAGATAAAGTTCACGGGCAATCCTCCCAGGACCAGCACACTTTCCTACTTGAGAGAAAAAGATGTAGATAATTGCATCATCTTTTTTTCATCAGAAGAGGAAAAGAAGTTGGAAGGGAACAGATTTTGAGAAGCAGAAATGTTAAGCCAGTGGTCTCTGCCGCCCATAGGGCAGAAGGCCAGGAGGCCAACAGTAGGTGGCGCTAGAGCTGATGAAAGGCAGAGCCACCTTACCACTGACTGGTTGTAAGTAAGAAGATAGGCAGGTCTGGATTAGGTGAGGTCAGACTGAGACTAGTGGAGCCCGATTCACCCGAATGGACCAGCCTCCACTGGGTTAAGCAGTTCCTATTTACTTATTTTTGGGACACAGGTGGTGCTGTGGGTTAAACCACAGAGCCTAGGACTTGCTGATCAGAAGGTCGGTGGTTCGAATCCCCGCAATGGGGTGAGTTCCCGTTGCTCAGTCCCTGCTCCTGCCAACCTAGCAGTTCGAAAGCACGTCAAAGTGGAAGTAGATAAATACCTTCCGGTGGGAAGGTAAACGTTGTTTCCGTGTGCTGCTCTGGTTCGCCAGAAGTGGCTTAGTCATACTGACCACATGACCTGGAAGCTGTACGCCGGCTCCCTCGGCCAATAAAGCGAGATGAGCGCCACAACCCCAGAGTCAGTCACAACTGGACCTAATAGCCAGGGGTCCCTTTACCTTTACCTTTATTTACTTATTTATTAAATTTGTATACCACCCTTCATCCACACATCTCAAGGTAGTTCACAACATAAATATACAAGATAAAAAATCCCAAATACATAACAAAAATAAACCAACAATCCCCCTCCCACAACACTTTTAAAAAGGCATTAGATGTCAATCAACCAAAGGCCTGGTGGAAAAGGAACATTTTTGCCTGGCGTCTAAATATATGTAATGAAGGTGCCAGGCGAGCCTCCCTGGGGAGAGCACTCCACAAACAGGGAGTCACTGAAGAAAAGGCCCATTCTAGGGTTGCCACCCTCTGGACATCTTGTGGAGGAGGCACACAAAGAAGGGCCTCAGAAGATGATCTCAGGGTCCGGGCAGGTTCATATGGATCCTCTCTACCCCACACCATGCCTATCCTGTGGTAGCACAGGAAAACATTTCGAGGCAGGGACAGATAGGGGCAAAGTATATTCCTAAGTGAGTGAGTTGTATCCCACATGTTAAGATCTCTGAAAGTGAAAAAACAACAACAGTATATGTTACTGAAGTGTCCTGCAATGGGGCAGGGGTTTGCGGCAGGGTGAGCTCCTTGTTTGGATGGGGGCACTTGCCCTCCTCCCCACACCCTGGCATTGCCCATATTCCTCCCTGACATTCACAGCCTCCTGAGGCTTCCTATTTAACATGGGAAGTATTGTATTCATTTTCCTGATTATAATGTTGGCACTTCTGTTTTCTAACATTCCCATTTGTAATGCAGTACCTGATGTTACGCAACTGCACTATTTTTGATCAATATACAGTGGACGCTCGGTTTGCATATGTGATCCGTGCGGGAGGCACGTTTTGCAACCCGCAGCACCATGTCTGCACATGCCCGGGTCACGATTCGGCGCTTCTGCACATGCGCGAAGTGCCCAAACCCGGAAGTAACCCATTCCAGTACTTTCGGGTTCGGCACGGTGCACAACCCGAAAACGCACAACCTGAAGCATCTGTAACCCAAGGTATGAATCCTACTGTACGCTGTATTAAATTTCATTCATAGCGGTGAGTGTGGTGACACAAGAATACACATCCGTGAACAACTTCCCTGCTCACTACTGCTCCTCCATGATGCACCCATGAAAACAGCAGGAAATAACAGATTTTGTCACTTTGCAATTTTCTGGCTTAATGGGGTTGCGAGCAGATTTTTTCCTGGAGGCAATTAACATGGAAATAAGCGCTAAGTTTCCACTAGATTCCACTAGATTTCCAGAAGTGGCTTTCACATCATGTGAAAGCTCAATTATAATACGGAAATTAAGAGTTAGGGAAACACTGGGGAAATGGAATAAACTGTAGTGTGAATGCAGCCTCAGCTACATTTGTTTTTAAATAGAGAGGACAGCTTAATAATGCAAAGCCACCACTCATTGTCAGAAGGAAAAGTCAAATATACAGAGCAATTCTATACAGTTACCTAAGCATACGACCAGCTGAAAACTGTAAGACTTACTGCTGAGGGGGGGGGGGGGAAATGCATAGGATTACACTATTGCTGTCTTCTTTTTCATCTAGGCTGGATTAAACGATTAAAAATAATAATACAAATTTTAACATGATGAGGAACTTGGCAGCCAGCTTTCAATTGCCTTGTTTTAAATCAATCTACCCAGCTTTCATGTAGGAATACTAATGACAGCATTTATTTAGCACTTTAATAGAAATGTAATAATGAAATGCAAGGAAGATCCCTTTTCATTTATGTATTTATTCCCAGGTTATTCACACTCTGATTTTTCACACTAATTTCCCAAAGTGGCTCACATTTAAAAGAAACATAACAGTAAAATGCTATATTAAAAATTAAATGCATTGCCATATTTTAATCCTTATAACAGCCGCCTGAATGGGTAGGCAGGTGTCTTTCTCAGCGAAGCTGCTGGAATAATGGGTTGCCTAAGGACAAGCAGAGAGAGTTTGTCATGGAGGAGACATTGAAATGGACGACTTCCTGATTTGCACTTCAGTAGCTTAGGCTCACTGGAGGCCTGGTCCATTTGGATGAATGGGGCACTGCCCCACCAACCTCAGTCTGGCCTCAGCCACCCCCCACCTGCCTGCCTTACTATATCCAGTCCAGGTGGGGTGGCCCTGGCTGTCATTTTCCTCCTCCTCCTTAGTCTCAGTGTTGCCCCTTCTAGAATGCAGGAAAGTGAACAATGGGGATGAGGCTGGACTCAGTTGGCTCTGCCTCCACTTACTGTAGGGGCTCCCTGTCTTCTTCCCAGTGAGCCAGGGTGGTGTAGTGCTTAAGAATGGTGGACTCGTAATCTGGTGAGCCGGGTTTGCTTCCATGCTCCTCCACATGCAGCTGCTGGGTGACCTTGGGCTAGTCACACTTTTCTGAAGTCTCTCAGCCCCACTCACCTCACAGAGTGTTTGTTGTGGGAGAGGAAGGGAAAGGAGAATGTTAGCCGCTTTGAGACTCCTTTGGGTAGTGATAAAGCGGGATTTCAAATCCAAACTCCCCTTCTTCTTCTTCTTCTTCTTCTTCTTCTTCTTCTTCTTCTTCTTCT
>JAXCMG010000033.1:4521051-4634747 GCA_034642415.1 Podarcis siculus
CCTGAATATTATCCATGCTAGTTGTGGCTGATGGGATGTGGAGTCCAACAAGGATGGCCACAAAAAAGCCACCCCTTCTTGAGCTGCAGCTAAAGCTAAGCCGTTCATGTTTGCCCCAGAAAATAAGAGATTCTTGACTAATCAGCTTCCTTTGGCTGAAAGTATATAAACGTGCAATATTGTGCTGAAGGCAGTTATGTTTACTTTGGAAAGGTCCACATGCTTACAACAACACTGCTTCAAGAGGCCAACATATTTAGCAGAACGTGTCTTTCAAAGCAGCTGAGTAGCTCTGGCATCATTGGCAATGTCCATATGGACTGAATCAGATTTTGCAAGTGCCCTTTACCATGGTCACTTTCCAGACAATCTGTTTATTGAGTATTCATCCTGCTTGGTTTGCAACAAATTTTACAGGGAGGTTATAGAATATTGTGTCAAGCCATTGTTATCTCACACTTTCTAATGCATTTCCTTGCCGCCTTCCTTGAAAAAAAAAATGATTTTTTGGGAAGTGGGTTTGTTACGCAAGAGCCTAAATCCACTTTAATTGTGCAACCTGAATTTCCTAGCAATTCAACTGAATCATACTCACAAAATAGCAATATTCTGGAAGCGCCCCATGTCATGCTGTTTTTAACACAGTAATACCTGCTTACTTTGTGTAGAGGGCCTGCTGAGACTTAAGCCTATGAGCAAAATTCATTTTCAGCTAAAGCTGGAAAATTAATGTGTTTTTGTTGTTGGATGGTATGATAATCAGATAAACAACAGACACATTTCCTTAACTAGCAAATGTATCTAAATCACATTTGCTGATTTTTTAACGTGAAGTTATTTTTTTGCATATATTCCATTTTAAAAAATATATAATATGGTTTAGCTGTGTATAGCTCCAAGTTGTTCAACTAAAATATTTGAGTAAAATTATTCTCAGCCTAATTTTCTTAACTTGAATTTTCTTTAAAATTTGCTATTGAATAAAATTAATTATATATTTTTTAACATTTCCAGTTATGTTGTTTCATTTGAGTCTTTAAAACAAACAAAAAAACTAAAAAACAAATCCCTACAATCCCAAATTAGAAAAGTGTTTAGTTTGACAGTTTCTAGATACATAATTTACTATACTTGTTTTCCCTTTAGCTGAATTTCAGGTGCAAAATTTGGAATATTAGAAAAGCCGAGTATGGATTCCAGCTTTTTTTTTCAGGTTTTGAATTTGTTCAAAATGTTTATTGTGTTTACCTGAGCGAAAGTAAGCAATGTTAGAAGGTCAATCTGCAAAGGTTATCTGTACATCCCCACTGGAAAGCAAAGTAAAACAACACAGCAAAGTCTACAGTGTGGGTTTTCATACCCTTTAACAATGCCAGCATACTAACAGTCTTACAATTCTCAGTGGGTGACCTCATCCATGCAGAATTGTAATGTTCATAGACTCGATCCCTGAGTGCATTAAAATTAAAGATGTACATGAGCAACTAGAAAACTGACCACAGACAGGAATATGGAACACAGGAAATCTAGCTACTAGCTAGAGTGTCTGCAGAGGTGCAAAGGGATCACGTACTTAATTATACATAATATGTGCTTATTTAGTTTCCACATTGACAAGCTATGAGTAACACTGAGACTATTTCATCCCTGCACTACCAACTTTCAAAGCCTTTTTAAATGTTCGTGGATAGCGACAAACACCTGAGGTGTTTGGGACAAGTGTTAATCACTATGTCATTATATATATTTAAAGAAAACACCCATATTGTGCTTCTAATAGCACCTACCTAAAATGAAAGCCCATTGCAATAACATTTCTGTTAGGCAAGGAAGCATTATCAAATCAGCTTTGTTTGCAAAAGATGGGTACAGAAAGGGCTGCAGCGCATCAGGAATGTTAAAAAGTTGAGGCTTTCAAAAACAGTTTCTCTATCAATAGTCTCTCTTAGTCTTATAATTCTGTGTGATCTCCATTTCTGGAAGCAGAACAAGGCTACCCAGACCCCCAACCAGTTCAGGCCTCTAGATCCCATAAGGAATGTTCTTATTTTGCCAGGATTCAAACATGCTTTTATTGACACTGCTGCTCTGTGAATTCAAGAGGACTTTGGATAGAGAAGAACCTTTAGGAAATCAAAAAATAACCTTTGCTTAATCCTGGACTTTATATTGTCACTTGAAGAAGAACATCTAATATCTAGAGATGCTCACAGTTTGGCAACGCTCAGGGACAGTAAAGTTCTATGCTACAAAATAAATACTAAACCTGTTTTTTTCTATTTGACCTTGTTCTTCAGACTTGGTGCATACTGCATAGTTAGTATGTTTAATTAGTCTTCTCAAAGGGTTTTCCTCACGAAGCGGTGTACAAACTTTGCTAGAGGTGTTATAACTTTTAGAGAAAAGATTATGAGACTTCTTAAATATACAGGTATACCATGAAGAAGTATGAACCTTATAACTATATTAGGTTACTAACAGTGGAAGCTCCAGCTGTAATCCAGTGGCAAAATCCTAGTATTAATCAATGATACGCACACACATACCCGCAGACTCCTCTTGTTCCGTGCAACTAATATTTATAACTGCATTTGTTTACCAGAAAACATGTCCTATTTTCAATCTGACTTTGTAAGCACCTCCAACAACTAAATAGACACCATTCCATAGACATCTGAAATTCATGATGTTATATGAGCATCAAGAGCCAGACAAATTGTGACCAAGGAAAAAATCTCAGGTGGAGAGAGGCAATATTTGTCCACAATAAAGGCTCTGTAGTAGCAGCTGGGGATTCATTAATCAGTTTCCTCTAGGAGACGGCAGCAAGTTGTTGCACTTCAAGATGTTATTCGAACTAGCTTGTGTGCCTTTTCTCCCCCGGGTCAGGCACCATTTTCCCTCATTGCTTTCTAATGGGAAGTCCTTTATCATCTTCCATTGTTGGGGAAAATGTCTTTCTCAATTTCTCCCCCAGCTTTGGAATCTGACGTAAAAAAAGGCAATTTTGTTTTCAATTTTGTCTTTGTCACTCTTCGTTGCACAGTTCCTTCTCTCTGTTCATGTTTTGAAGAAAGTAAGAAAAGGCCTTTGGAGATGTTACGCTATTGGTGATGGTAGGTGTTGTCAGGTGTATATATATGATCAACCACTACAGTAGCTATTAGCAGCAGTTATAATTATTGTGGTGCATGGGAGAGCATTATATTACATAGCAAGGGATTCAATGTTTTACCACCGCAGGTGTTAACTTCTGTAAGGTTCATTATCACTGGTTGGTATATCAACCCTGTCAGCTGGAATTGCAGTTCTCCTGATTTACTATTCTGGAAGTACTACGTTTTACTGTGAATATAAAAAAATGGACGTTTATTGACTTTCTAATTCCACTGGTGGTATTTGACCATGTATATGAGGATTTATATGATGAAATGAACTTAAGACACAGGAAAAAAATTGGTCATAGACATTAGAAATTATGCTCGAGATGAAGTTGGTAAGAACCCTGCCTTTTTGCAGGGTTTATCTGATATTATTCCAAAATTGAATTTATACCTGAAGAGAGCTTGTTAAAATAATATAGACGTTTATTTGCAGCACAATCCAACTAAATCAGTAGTTGGTATGTAAGTAAAGTTAATTTCTTTACAATTTTGGGACAGAAGGTCACCAAAGTTGTGTACAGTAAGCATAATAAAACAACAGCTCAAATCTCAATCAAAAAACCAACATTATATAGCCAACACTAAACAATATATAGCCAACACCAAACATAAGATCTCAGTTTTCATTAAGAGCTGTAGGAAAACACAAGTCTTTACAGCCCATCAGGATGGGGGACAGTGAAAGAGCCAAACAGATATCAAGGAAGTATACTCCAGCGCTTGGCTACTACTATGGTGAAACACCTATCCCACATGCTGACAAGCAGGACCTCAGAAAAAAGCAGAATGCAGAACAAAGCTGTCACTCGAAGAATTTAACAGATAGGCAAGTTGTCTTTTAGGTATCTGAACCCAAGCCATTCCATTTAGAGCTTTAAAGATCACAACCAACACTTTGAATTGAACTCAGAATATAATCGGAAGCACAAAATTTAATTACCAGCAAGCAAATTATAGATGCTCAAAATAACTGGGCTCTGATGCAGTCTTGTAATAGTCTAACCTGGATGCAATCAAAACATTCGTATGTGACAGTGGTCAGATCTGCCTTCTTCATGAGGAGCTGCAGTTCATGCACCGGGCATAGTTGGGCAAAAGCATTCCTGGCTAGGAAAGCCAGGTCCAGGAGGGTCCCAAACTGCACACCTGATCCTTCAGAAGGGGTGCTATTCCATCCAGATCAGGGGAAATAACCTTCTCAGTATCAGAGTTCTTATTGAACAAAAGCACCTTGTTTTGTCTGAAACAAGTTCCACACCCAAGCCATCCAAACCAGAGTGTTCAGACAGTAGATTTGGGCAGCACTTTTTTTCTGAGGGTGCTCCAGAGTATGCAGTACCGGCACCGATTTTCCCCAGTGTTAAAAGTGTGACATTTACTGTAACAACTTCATGGTGAGTAACGTCACATTTCCCCCCTTAAAGCACTTGGTTTGGGTATCATACTGCTGTCAGATTATAGATGATATCTCTTGGTGATTTCATTTAGAACTAGAGTGGGAAACAACCTGTCCAGATGCTGTTGGACTCCACTGTCCATCAACCCCAGCCAGCATGGACAGTGGTTAGGGATAATGGGAGTTGTAGTCCAACATATCTACACCTTAGGTGTGTCACAATAATATATATTAAAAATTGACCTGATCCCCAAACACATCTCTGAACTAAAGATAGCTCCTAGTCCTTAAAAACATGAAGACTACTAATGTAACTGTAAAGGGCTCTTGGGGCAACATGGACCCTTGAGAAATCTTGCTCCCTCAAAGTGCTCTCTCAAACAGCACCCCAACACAACCTTCTGGAACCTAACTTTCAGACCAGAACAGACCCAGCAAAATACAGTGCCACAGCCTCAATCCAAAAAGGTGGTCCAGAAGGATATATCATTGGTCACTGGCACCAAATGCAATTGAGAGGCCCAGCAGAACTAAGAAGTTTGCTGCCATTGTGTCCCAGTCATCAAGAATGGCATTTTCAGTTCCCAAATCAGGTTAGAACTCTGGCTAGAATGAGTTAAGCTTATCTGCATCATTTGTCTACACCTGGAGCTGGGTAGCCAACGCATACTCAGGAACTTTGCCTCAAATGGGGGAATGGAAACTGGTTGATAGTTATCCAAAGTGGAGAGATCCAGAAGTGCTTGCGCTGTTGTTGTTTTTTAGAAAAACAAAACCAATTTTACTACTCCTTCATTCAGATTGTATGTGCCCTCACAAAGGGAGGTATTTAATATCGCTTCCTTTACCCATCTAGCCACTCCCTGTTAGCTTTTAAGTAGCAAGGGTTAAGAATGTATGTGGTCAGCCTCAAAGTGAAACTGTAAAGCACTGTAATTCCATGGATTAAAAGATCAACATTTAAAAGGTTTTTGTGGATTGTGGTTCCAATTTACAATTTAAAGAACATAGCACAGTTCACTGTTTTATGACAGTGAAATCCCCATTGCTTAAATAAGAGGGACCATAGCATTGCCTATGCTTTGCAGGCAGAAGATCCTACATTCAGTTCATTGCATCTCCAGTTAAAAAGCTCCAGTTAGCAGATGGGGGGGGGGTGCACAATGGGGCAAAATGTGATTTTGTATCCCTTTGTCTCCCATGTGGGCATGCACACAATTTCATCTCTATTCTAGGGTTTTTAAAATCCTTGGGAAGCCCAAACCTCCCCACAATGGAAAACCTATGTTTTTAAAGAAAGAAAAGTCTGGGACAACACTGGGATAGGAAGGACATCTTGTGGATGCCCCTACAATACTGGAGAGATGGTCAAGTGCAAAACCATATTTTGCTCTGAGATGGCCAAGCCCATGAAGGGAAATATCTGTGACCCTGGAGAACCGCGACCAGAATAGACAATGCTGGGCTAGATAGAAAGTCTGACCTGGCAGCTTCCTAATGAAATTATCTAAATTCCAGATCAGAAATAATAAAATGACACACCCCTCCAAAGTTCCCTATCTAAAATCTATCTGAACAGCCCCTTTCTTTCCAAATCCATTTTCCTCCCTGTGAAAACCTTTCTTCGAGCACCGTTAGAAGCCACAGCGGTAAAGAAAAAGAATATGATAGAAGGTTGGTCAACTTATAGAAAATTATTAAAACAAGAGGGAGGAGAGTTTAAATTAAAAGAATTTAAGGATTTATCAGGAATACAATGGATACAATATCATCATTTGAATGAAGAATTTAAGAAAGATATGAAACAAGGGTTTGGGGAACAAATATAACAACTGAAGAGAGATCTGTTGGAATATAATGTTAAAATGCTGTCTAAAATGTAAGATATTATTGAATTGGGAGACAAAGGATGAGCAAGTAAAATCTTCAATGATACATTGGGCAATAGATATTCATTTTAATATAGATATGGAAGTGTGGGAACGATTGTGAAATATGGATATAAAATTTACAGCATGCTATGGTTTAAGAGAAAACTATATGAAAATGTTATATAGACTGTATTTAACACCGAGTAAACTAGCAAAAATGTATAAATCAAAGTTGAATAAGTGTTGGAAATGCAAAGAGAAAGAAGGTACTTTCTATCATATGTGGTGGTCTTGCAGTAAGGTTAAAGCTTACTGGGAAATGATATATAATGAATTTAAAAAGATGTTTAAAATAACATTTGTTTTTTAAAAAAACCCAGCAGCTTTCTTTTTGGGAATTATAGGGGTAGAACTACCTAAACAGTATCAAAATTTATTCATGTACGCGACTACAGCCACAAGAATGTTATTTGCCCCAAAATGGAAACAAGGAGTACAGTAGTCCTAACAAGAGAAGGATGGATACAAAAACTTATGAACTATGTAGCAATGGCGAAACTTACCGGACGAATAAGAAATCAAGATAACAAACATTTTTATAAAATGATGGAAATGGTTTATTGAATATGTGCAAGGAAATTGTAAAGAGATACGGACCTTGGCAGGATTATTGTAATAACCTGCAGTTTCATAAGAGTAAATAACTGAAGTAGATGAATAAAATAAGTTAATTTAGAATATGCAGGAAATGATAAAAGGAACCGCAGAAAGAGGGAATTTTGAAATGTTAAAATGAAAAATGTATGTAACTGAAAATCATATTGTTATTATTTTTTGAAAAACACCTTTGTTCAATAGTAGCCTCCCCAAATTATCCTACAACTAATCATAAATTCTCAGTCCACAGGTTTCCCCTCAAAACTTCCCAGCCAGCCCAGGTAGCTTCCCACACATCTCCCCCCACCCCAACTGCAATCTTCACAAAATAATTTCCTTCAATTTAGCGATTTCTTCTTGTACATAACCCCCCCCCAAAAAATCTCCCCCTTTTTCTCCACACAAACTACCCCTGAAAGGCTCCCAGTTGTATCCCCCTCCCAATTCATTATCACTTTTTTTTGGACCCTCACAATACGGCTTTTAAAGCGCCCCCCCATACTCGCCCCACCGCTGAAAATGGAACCCCCCCCCCCCCGTTTCGCCTCACAAAAACCCCACCCCTCCGCCGACAGTTACCTAACCCCGCCCCTTCTCGCCTGGCCCCGCCCACACCTGCCCGGCTCCGCTCGCCCGCCCTTCCAGACTCCACCCTTCTCCTCCCCCTCCCCCGCATGCCGCCGCCACCTATCCTTCGCCTCCAATCAAGGCGTTAAAACACCGAGCCCAGGGCGTGGCGGGCGGGAGAGGAGGCCTCTCCTCCCCCCCCGCCTCGCCAGCGCCGCGGCCAATGAGGGTCTCGGGGGGCGTGGCCTGTGTCCATGGGGATCAGGGCTGGGCTCCGGCAAGGTCTCTGTTCACCCCTATTGTTCGTTGGAGCGAGTCACTCGGCGCGGGGTGGAGCGGAGCGAGAGGCGAGCAGGGCGGTGGCGACGGGGCCGGCAGGTGGGTCGTCGTGGGGGGTGCGGGTGGGCCGAGGGTCCCTGGAGGGAAGTGGGGGGGGGGACCGCCCTAGGTGGGCTCCTGAGGGGACGCTGGCGGGAGGCGGCGGCCCTTGGCGGGGGAAGCGGGTGGGTTTCCTCTTCAGGTTAGAGGGGAGTTGCTAGGGAGGAAACTACAACTGCAAAGTAAGAACCGAGGAGGGACTTGCATTGGAGTCGGTGCGGAGGGATTTGGGGGCGGGGGGGGGGTGCATGGAGCCCATGACCCGAAACTTATCTCTCTCTCTCCCAGGAGCAAGGCAGGCGGGCAAAGGTTAAGCCTTGTGGTCCTTTTTCGGGTTGGGAGCAAGGGAGCCAACCTCCTGTGAGTCACAGAAGGGTCTTAGCGAGGACGGGGAGTGCCCTGGCGTGGGTGGGCGGAAAGGTCCCGGGGGTGGGTGGGGGTCGCATTGTGGGGCTGGGGGACAGGCAAGAAAGCCTTAGAGCCTTAAGGGCATCTAAGGCGTGTGCTTTCTGAGGAGGAGTGGGGGGTCACAGTTATGGGGACTGTATCTGTGGGGTTGTTTTTTGTAGAGCCCCCCTTTTTTGGATTAGGAGGGGGCGAGCTGGATAGGGAGGGGCTGCCTTCATGGCCCCCTGTTGGTCTAAAGGGGCTGTGCTGGACGGTTTTGCACTTCCAGGGGTTATGGGGCTGTTGGGTGCAACTGCCCGGATCCAAAGTGGGTCTGAAGGCGGGGGTCGGATGGTGGGGGGTTCATGCAGTGTGAGGACACGGGGAGGGGTGCAGCGCACAAGGTTGTGAGGTGGACTAGTTCGGGAGCAGATCAAGAGGAGACAGGCAGCTGGAAATAGCAGCGAGCCCATGGGGGGCTGCAAAGCATATTGAGGGATGGGGAAGGGATCGTCCTTGAGTCCTAGGCTGGGGTTATGGGTCAGTGGGGGAGAGATTCAAGGACTGGAGAGAAAGGCTGACAGGGAGGATCTCTGTTATGGCTAGGGATGTGGGGGTCGGGATGGATGTCCACTGCGGGAAGTGTTTCCTGAAGTTGAGAAGGGCAAACCATTACAGATTGTGGATTAAGGGAGTCCCGTCTGGTGGGAAAGGGAAGGCAGTAGATGGCTAAACTAATTGGGACAGGAAATCACAAGAAGATCCTTTAGTTTGGAGTTGTGCTTGTTTCTGTTTGGGGGTTGGTGCCCTTGGAAGTGTCATGGGTTTTTGTCTCCAGAATAATGAGGAACGCTGGCAGTATGAGTGAAAGCAAATATGCTTGTTTACATGGGATGAGGAAAGATCATGTTTGTGGCAAGTTGCGTGAATTTTATAGGAAAGTTGGGGTTGTGCCTTTGACTTGGAATTTTGCAAGAATCTGCTTTCCTAAAATTGTGGGCTTTTGTGTCTTGCACTGGATTGAAAGTCAAGGCGTAAATAGTCCATGTCTCTATATGTGACAGTTCGGTAGCATTCTGTTTGGTGGTGAAGGGAGTGAAGCTTGTCTATACCACCTGCCTGTGTCCAGCTGAAAAGTGTGTACCGTTAAAAGTAATGTGTGACTTAACAATATTCCTATGCAAATAAGGAGTGGCAGTCTCCTTGGTACTTTTCACATTTATGATTTTAAAGAGCATTTGTGGAGTTTGTGTCATGTATTCCCCTGTTGTATGTTGCAGTTTTGTAATGCCTCTCCCAGACACGCCCTTTAATCAGTGTTGTCCCAGAAGCAAATTACTCACCATCCCTCAGCCATTTTAATAGAATTCTTTTGAAGAAAGAAGCAATTCTATATTCTCATTCCCTATGAAGTGCAAGTAATTAAAGGAGTTAATATGATGGCCATTGGGATTTCAGGCATATTTCAGATAACCGAATGTCTCTTTCTTTAAGCTGTGGAACTGCTCACAGAAATCAGCAAAAATGCCTTTCATAATTGGTCAGAACAAAATAATAAGATTATTCTTCCTTTTAACGGCAGGTAGGTACAGAGATGTGAAGACCCTCTCTTCCTTCCAAAGGCTCTTCCCTACCTCACCAAATCTCAGTGTGATATAAACCTTAGCTTACTGTGGAGAGACCAACAATATGTCAATTGATTTCTGATGACTTTCAGGAAGTAATTTTGATGATCTTTGAAGGGCCTCTTAGAGTGCCTCTAAATGTGCTCTGCAATTAACTGTTTTGATTTGAATATCAACTGTTTCTGCATGAATATGGATATAAGTAATGTCTCAAGTTCCAGAACTATGAGCTCTCCTTACAAATTACCTAGATTCCCCTTAATGTGAAAAAAAAGCTAAAGTTACGTTATACAGGGTTGTTGGAAAGGGGAAACTGGATTTTTACCAAAATTGGCACCCTTAAACAAATGTTCCCAGCACTGGGCTCTTTGGAAAACTGTGTTATTTAAGAGACTAGTGAAGTGATCACAAAATTGTGTGAGAATCTCAGTGAGGTGAACAAATCTACTTTATTAGCTGTCAGAATTCCCAACTGGGAGGGGCTGCTATGTATGGTGCTGGTGTGTAATCATTGTGCTTCCCTCTCAAGCAAGTTTGAAAAGAGAAAAATGGACTTCACTGTAGCTGTGGAATTGCTATTAGTTACAGGAGGAGGTATATTCTTGTGTGAACCTGACTCTCCCCGTGCCCACTGTTTCTTGGGCACTCTGTTAAAAAAGAAAACCTTCTGTAGCTGAAGGAATGTTGCCTATTGCTAGGCCTATTGCTTAAACCATTAGTGTCTTGACATGTTTGCTTTCTGACGTAGCTGTGCTATTATTGTTTTAAAAGACCCAGAATGCCAGACATTTTGCTGCTTTGTCTGTATGCTGAGTGAGTCATGTGGGAACCTTGGTGTGTTTCACAAGAAGCTGGGCGGTGTTCTGGTAGAGGGAAACTGGAAACCAAGAAGCCACTGAGGAGCCTGTCTTGTTTGCGTATCCTGTCTCTTCCATTTCCCCCCACTCATACTCAGCTGTCTTCTTACCAACTTATATAATGGACAGATTGTGTGTATGAGCAAACAGGAATGACACTCTTGTGATTAGAGAAAAGGAAGTGGGCACTTGCAGCTAAGATTTCATTTTCGTGGGTTTGTGGTGGAGCTTCTGTATGACCTTGGAATAAGCAGCTGTACTTAACTGTGCATGCTAGGAAGATTATATATTACTTTCAGTGTGCAAGGAGCTGGTATTGTGCATTAAAGAGAGACCCCATGTTTTATGGACGGAAAAAAATAATTATGACACCCTTACCAGATTTGTGTGAACTTTGGTTTTGTAAGCCATCTTTGAATTCTTCTTATTCAGGTTGGGTTCGGATACAGGGAGCTGGACTAGAATTCCTGAAGCTGATATGATCCTGTGAATAGGATGTAGTTTATTAGTACCTGGGAGATGAAGGTTCACATTTCACCTCTGCTTTGAAGTTATCCAGTACCTCTGGACCAGCTGCATGTCCTCTCAGTTCTGTAATCAGAAAATGGGGTTGTTACATTTTTTTCTTGTTGTCCTCACTTAACCCATAAGTGCTCCACAGATGATCAACAGCAATGATAGTGGCACCAGTACTACACCATAACACCCCCAACTTTTGTATTTCTAATCACCTGGTTTTTAGATATGTAGTTCTTAGGTATATTCCGCTAAAATCCGGCACCCTTCCAAGGAAGTGTGCTTGTATCATTTCCCCCCTACAACTGTAAGGGCTTGGAATTTGAAACAAAATGTGCAAATCTCAGGGTGTTCCATACTGGAGCTGTTGCGATATGTGTTGCCGCAATGATGGCTAAATGTGCTTTTCTAGACGCCTCTCTTGCTTTGTACATGCCTCCCTGGGAGATTTGAGCAGAGGAGCCTATAATGTGGTTCTTGGATTCTGATTGCTATCTGAATGCCCGCATTCATAAGCCAACAAGAAGCTTGCTTTTGAGCTCTGGCAGTGTGCACACATCTTCTGGTGATATTTGTTTTAAACTTTCCTGATGCTCTGACATTTGGAAAGTTGTGTTCTCTCCCTCCCCCCCGCCCCAAACCCACCCCAATTTCCTTGGACATGTAAAGTTTTTAGATGTCCTCAGCCTGAAGGAAACTGCTGAATTTGAGTTGGGGATTCTTTTATATGCTGCTGCCTTTTAGTCCTGGCAGAGGGTGAGGCGAAGGGTGTTCTAATTGCATTAGCCAAATGATTCGCTTAATTAATCAGGCTTGCAGCACAGATGAAAGGATAAGACTGGGAGTTGCCTGGGAAAGGAAAAGCTGCTCATAATAAGGTGCCAGAGAGAGAGAGAGAGAGAGAGAGATCCAATCTAGATGGAAGATCACTTTAATAAAATGAATGCAGGCATGTATGTGCAAGTGCTACTATGTGCCTCCTCAAAGAGCCAAGCAGGTCTTAAATTTGACTCCCAAGATCAAGACAAACCAGTATGCAAGAGTCTTCGCCAGCATTTAAGTTCTGCATTTAGATTTTTGTAATGGTCTTTACAGCTATGGCTCTCAAAAACTTTAGGATGTGGCCGAAAGGTCCTGTAAGTTATTCCCACTGTCCCCCTGCTTCCCCGCTTAATGTTTTCTGTAGTGCCATATAACTATGTTTTTAGCTTGAATGCTTCCTACATTAGGGTAATGCTGGAAGATGAAGTCTTAAGTTTGCTAAACAATGATTGTAGTGAAAATGTGGGGGTATCTGGACATAATATGACTGCTTTTACTGCAAATACAACTTGCTCCACTTAAAACACACACGCGCACATCAGTGGACCAGCTTCCTTTCCGAGGACCTCAGTGTGGTTATTATGGTTTGTATTATTGGGCTCATCATACCTGGGAATCCTGAAGAATGTTTGTCTTTTAAGTCTTTCATTTTGAACATTTATGCAAAAAAACCACACATTCAGAGATTAAGTCAATTATACTGATGCGGCTTGTTCAAATAAAGATTTCTGTATTTTAAGAATGTATTAGATAAAGTACTTTTTGTATTGGTGGACATGCCTCTTTGTGCTTCTCATTTGCCACCAGAAAACAGCCCAAAGTGGGTAGAAACGGTCTAGTTAGCTGGGCTAAGTCTGCAATCCAAAACTGATCTGCCGCACAAGTGAGGACTTGGTTGTGGTGGTCTCCCTCTGCCCAGGTCAAAACAGCTCCACCAGCCTTTGCCTGTGGATTGATACTGACATCACTCCCCTGGAGCTCCCCATTGTGTCTTCCAAAAGGGTGGACAGAAGTACCACTGGTGGCTTTTCAGAGCCCTCAAATGGGGACATTTGAGTAGGAGCTGAGCTGGTTTCGGACTCAGCTGCTATCATTTGAGGGCATCAGGTCCAATTGCTATGGCTGCTCCAAGACGGCATAGCACAGATTATGGCGTGTGTGGCAAGACTCTGGATGTGGTGATGGCCATGCCACCCTACCACACTCTGCTGGTGCGCAGCTAGGATTAGGATTGCTCCTGCCCATTGCACATTATGCTCATGGTAACGTAGTTGTGTGACTTCATTCCTGTGAGCAGATTATACCAGAAATGCTCGGCCTGTGTGCACATTTAATGGAAATGAATAATGGCCAATCAGTTAAACTATGCTTAAAACACGTGGAGACCACATTTTGCGCTTTCCTGAGAAGGCTATGAAAGTGCACCTGGCTTGGCCTTCAAACTGATCAGGGTGACTTACATGTGCTGGATGAAATGGAAATCATATAGGTTTGAGTTCAAGTGCTTTGTTTCCCAAGGTGTGGCCCTCCTAGAACAAGTCATACCTGATTTCTGCCTTGGAGGGGAGAATAAGCGTCATATAACATTCTTTATGGTGTTCCAAAACAATTGGGAGATGCTAGGAATTTGTCCTAATTGCTTCAGCTATCAGGTTCTTCATCGGTGAGTTAGCTGGGTCATCCAGCATAGTAGTCTGTAGGGACAGGAAACTATGTACCTGAAGCATCCTAGCAAACTTCTTAAAATGATAGTTGATGCTATTTGGAAGCTATGCCAGATGTTATGCTGTACTGTTTGCATTGGAATCACAGCAGTAAAATTGGTTCACTTGAAGTTTTCGCAACTGCAGTGACACATGCGTGTTTGCTTCTCTGTCTAAAATCATAGATGCATATAGGTTTGATCAAGGAAATGCACAGCTAGAACAAACAGCTTGTAAGGGACAGCTCTGTGGTAAGGTTAAAAACTGGCAGTGGTAATGCCTAGCGAGTTGAGCATCTTGAATGGAAACACATAAATTTGCAAGTCAGTGCATGAACAACATGGCAAACATATGTGGAATCATTACATAGTATTTCAGAGTTGATAAGCAGAATGTCAGGATAGCCTTTCCTAAGTGTTGCAGCTAATTTTGTGAATGGTTATACTCATGGTAACTTTAATTGTTTTATTCAGTATAGCCATTCTGTCTCTTAATTAAGATAGAATTCCTTATGCTGTCACATGAATCATGTTCTCTTTCTACCTTCCTGAATGGTGAGCACTTTAAGGAATTTTTTGCTGTTTCCTTTGCAAAAGGCCAATACCCAAGAATTTCCAGGGTACGTACATTGGAATTGGGTATCATGACCAAGACCTTGAGACACATACAATAAAACTGTAGAGCTGGGCTACCTGTAACACATAAAATAGATTCATTGAGGTGGTCAGCATTTCAGAGTTGTCTCCAGTAATTTGGTTTCACTTTCTGTTAAGACTTTGCCCTGGCTTCTCCTTTGGAATGAAATGTTTTAGATCAGAAATACTATGTTACCATATTCGGGGGGGGGGGTAAATATGTGTGTTGCTGGGACTGGTTACAGGCTTTTTAACTCTTAAGAGCCAATTGTCACCTTATGGGGCAGACTAGTAAACAGGTAAACACTGCAATATTTGATGGAGAACCTCATGTCTGTAATCATGCAGTAGATAAGGAGCTCAGGAGCTGTTGCCAATTGCAGCTTCCAGTTTGTGTGCACAGCATGCATTTATCAAAAGTGGGAAATGTGTGTGACGTGAATTAACCTCGCAGGTGTTGGCCCTAATGAGAGTTTGTGCCATTCGGATTCAAGAGCTGTCTCTGCTGCTCTCTGATAACTGAATGGGAGAGACATAAATGTCTCCTTGACATCCGGCTAACAGCTCGGTAAAGGTTAATGTTTTGTTAGCCTTATGTATTTAACTTGCATTAATTGCTACAGGTATCTCTTTGGAGAGGATATTGACTAAAGTTAAGCCCTTTCTCCAAATCGACACACCAGTTTTGTTTCTTTGGCAAACATTAGTACAATTCCTAAATTGAGAGATGCCTGTAGAGTATTTAGAGCCATGGCATCAGTGCTAAACACCCTTTTTGGGATTAGGATGGAAAGAGCATCTCCCTTGTTTTAAAACATATATTAAAACCTGCGATTCGTAAATGAATAGATGGGTCTAACAATGGATGCAATGAAAGCTTTCTGCCCATCTCGTACTTTGCTGATGTTTATCAAAGTAGGCTGTAAAAAGCACAGAAGACTCAATTAAGCTGTCTCTGGAAATGTGGACCCTGTAATTCCTCAGCTTGGAAAGCTTCCAGACAATGTCATGAGAAATCCATTTCCCTGCAAATTTGTCTTAAATTAACTTGGCTGCTTTTAGTTTTCTAGGGAGCACAATAATACTTTTTTACTCTGGTGATAGTTTTGACAGTTTCAATAGGTGATTGATTTCCTAGCAAGCAAAGGGTCAGAAAGGAATGATTCTTTATTTGAGGGGCAAACTCATCTTAATTGCGGCAGCAGCAAGCTTTTTCCTCTAACTGGTCTTCCAGGAAAGATGTTTTGAAGCCCAGAAAACATCTGGGCATCATAGAAACATGCACGGCAGCCACTTCTGAACAATAGATTTTTTATGGTCTATTGTCTCAGCAGTCCATGTTATGGGTGTGTCCATGGTTAAAGGCTACTGCTGAAAAGGATATCATGTGAACATTTAAGAGGAATACCAGTTACAAACTGTCTGGCACATCTTCCTTAATTGTAGGCTAATGTATTCTAGGTTTACAGACCACTTTTGTTCCTAAGGCTGTGGGTTTGTAATAAGAAATGTGTATCTCTGCTGTCTCTGCATCAGATTAGGAAAATGGAGGCCATGAAAAATCCGAGCAGGTTAAGATCACAATCTTAAATTATTTAAACCATTGGACTCAGAATGTCAAAGTCTAGACTTCACGTGTTGATATTTTTAATGTATTTGAATTGGGTTTTCTCGCATATGAAATGTTTTCATATGGGGGTGGGGGTCAGCTACTGATCTGATAGAAGGTTTGGATTTTGAAGAAACACGTAATCATGACAGTGATTGGCCTGCTGGATGTGTTTGTGTCATTTCCCATTCTTCTTGCATTGCCATGCAAATCAATTCAATGCTGCCCTGTAGGCTACTATACTCCCCCCAGGGTCATTGGAGGAACCGCAGTGGAAGGGTTGTTAAAGTATCTGAAAATAACTTCCCTGTTCCCAAGTTCATTCCCTAAAAGCACAACAAACTTTTTCAATAGGAAAATAGGATTTGTTTCTAGCTTCCATTAACACTCAGTGGATCTTTGCATGTGTGAATCCATAAAATAGTTAATGCTAAAGATATGACGGTGGGGCCAAATGGTATGCCAAAAAAAGAGAAAATGTTATGTAGCAGTGCACTTTCCTAGTCATGGCCTGATGAAATGGTTTCTGGGATCATGGCTAGACCTGATGAACAGATGATGATGATGATGTTTTTATTTATTAAATTTGCGTACTGTCCTTCATCCATAGATCTCACAACATAAAATTACAATATAAAAACCACAAAATGCATAATAAAAACATTAACAAAGACAACCCAATAAGGTCTTTTTCCACAACACATTTAAAAGGGCATCAGATGCCAATCAGCCAAAGGCCTGGTTAAAGAGGAACGTTTTTGCCTGGTGCCCGAAGGTGTATAGTATTTATTTTTAGGGTTGTATTCAGTGCTGCGTATATGGAATTACATTTACAAGCATACCTTAGAGATATTGCAGGTTTGGTTCCAGACCACCGCAGTAAAGCTAATATCTCAATAAAGCGAATCACACAATGTTTTGTTTTGTTTTGTTTAGCAGTGCATATAAAAGTTATGTTTGTACTATATTGTAGTCTTATTAAGCCAGGCCAACCCTGGCTTCAGGGGCGGGAGGGCGAAACCCCAGCTCCACTTCTGTTGCCAGAAGAGGGGCGGCAACAGGGAGCTTCCTTTGAAGAGCTCTTAATACAGGAACAAGCCTTTTATTTTGCCCACCACATTCCCAGTTCAGGGGTGGGGAAAGCAGAATACATTTGGGGAACAGCGAAAAGCTGAGACTGCATTATAGTAGCTTCACCTACTCAGCCATGTGATGGATAGATGCACTTGCATAATAAATGGTGGGCAGGTGTTCTGTGCAAAGTGGGCAGGAGCTGCAGTAGCCCATGTAATACAATCACATCACATTGTAGGCAAGTGTATTACATAGCAATGTGGGAGAAACTTTAGCTGTGTCCTAGTCTTTAATTTTGTTGAAGCCCCCCCCCCCATTTTTGGTTGCTTTGATCTGGATGGTAGAAGGGAATATGATATCTTTATAAATGTGTAGCGAGTGAGTAAATTGCTGAAATCCTTGGCCATCTACTTTGGGACTGTGTACATTTTTAGTGGCTTGGCTCCAAATAAGCTCCTTCTCCCGCCAAGCCTTTGGCAGCTTGTTGCTGACTGTTGGGACAATCCTTGCTAAGGATCATAAACGGTACCAAGTCTGCTCAGATTGGTCTCTAGGGATGCGCCTTCACTGTCTTGTCTAGCCACACGGTGCGAACGAACCCAAAGAAACAAGTGGCATTCAAATGGTTTCTGTCAACACTGGGAGGCCTTTCAGAAACTGCATGTCAGAACAACTGCAGTTTATTAAGGCTGTTCAGTACAGTCTTCTCTCATACCAGCAGGTTGTTTGGAAAGCCGAACCTTAATTTCATTTGCAGTTGGGTGCTGTTTTTCCTTGTATATAGGGTTCACTTCCTGTTATGCTGCCAGACTCAGTAAAGTCAAAGGTTCTATATATATCTCTGTATTTTGTTTGGAGGTGTGTGAACATGTAGTTAAAGAGAGGACACAGTGTTTTATTTTCTTTCGGTTCTGTGTCTAGAAAGCATTTTTGGAAGCAGGCTTGTAGTCTTCATGGCTGTTGAGACTAGGGCTGGATTTCTATTGGCCATTTCAGGCCCCTGGAAGGAAATGGCTGTCTCACATAATTTTCTTGCCACTGTATAAGCTACCGATCGACTTTGCATAGTTGCAATATTTGGATTCATCCAGTGTCCAGACTGGCTAGCAGCTTTGTCTTCCCTGTGTCTTTTGGCTTGACTTGGCTTGCTTGACTCATGGAGTGGTTGCTTTCAAATGTTCTAATGTGCACTTTGCATGTGGGGTCTATTTATTGATGCTGTTTGTGTGTGTACTGGCATCCAAGTGGTTGTCTGTGCATCAGATGGCTTCTCATCATGATTGAATTTTCCTCTCCACCTCTTCCCCATTTTCCAAGTTGCCTACCATGCCTTTCTTCTACAAATACCCAGTTCATTTAAGTAAGTTGAGTGCAAATGAGTATTAACATATTGAATTTGAGCTCAGAATTTCCCTTGACTTCCTCTCCTATTGGGGGCTTAAATTTAGGTGTCTTGGTTGCACAAGATAAGTGTCCTCCCCGAGAGTTATGAAGCAAGTTTCAGGGCATGGAGGTCACGTGACTCATTTCAAAGTCATGCGGTGTCACGATGACTGGACTGCTGGCAGTATGTCTTGCATCTTAGACCCACAGGACCATGCTGTTTGCGACTTAATACGTTTCTCCCCGCTGTAAGTTTTCTTAGCCCTTTGGTTCACATTCATGCTTGAGATGATGTGCAACAGTCCCAGAAACCCTGATGCTGCTTCAGTGGCCTCACGCAGTGATCGGTGTTCTCTGAACTGTCATACTGTCTCTGAGTTGCATCACATGTGCAGCACACAGGCTGCAGGAGTGATCGGAGCCTGTCAACTGCACTTATTTTGATGGTCGAAACACCTCTTTCTTTTTGCTCACCTATGCTGTGGTAGCAGAAGCTGCCTGCAGAAGGCCAAGGTGGGGGAGCGGAGCCCAGCTGGGCCCATGCTTACATGAAGAGTTGCTTCAGTTTCCGATTCCCACTGCACTTTCACTCCTGAACTGGCCTTTTTCTCTTAGAGGAATTCAAGGGAGAGGGAACAGGAATGCAAACTTATTTTTAAAAGGAGCGGTTATTTCTGCTCTTAAACTGTTGGTTTATGTGTGAACATTATTGGAGTAGGCCCCATTCTCTTATCGAAAATGTGTGTGACTGCTTCTCTAGAAAGCATATCTAGAGAGACCTGGGATAACCACAGTACAGTGGTACCTCTGGATGCGAACAGGATCCGTTCCGGAGCCCCGTCCGCATCCTGAAGAGAACACAACCCGCATCTGTGCATGTGCGGGTCGCGATTCGCTGCTTCTGCACATGCGCATGATGTCATTTTGAGCGTCTGCGCATGCACAAGCGGTGAAACCGTGGAGCGCAACCCGAAAACACTCAACCTGAAGCAACTTTAACCCAAGGTATGACTGTATTTCATTTAGGACAGTCTTCTCTACAGGAAGAAAAGGATGCAGGACAGGTGAACTGTCTCCAGTACCTAGTGTATTTCACACAGAGTTTCAGTGGTGGTGGGATCTCTGGCTTTCCAGCAAACCCTTTAATTTCTGATAGAGATTTGTTTGGATTTTTCCTATTCCTGAAGTGGTTGGTTAAATAGCTTGTTAGTGTGTGTAAATTTGGTAAGGAACATGGATGTGTAATCACTCCCAGGACTCCTTCCTCCCTTCCTTTATATAGACAAATATAGCCAGTTGTGGTCTGATTTCTGTGGCGTGCAGAAGTCTTAACTCGGTACTTTGTGCAATGTGGTTTTGCTTCTCATCAGAGCATCTTGCAAGCACCTGAAAGCTCCAGGCTTTCCCTTAATTCATCAGGGTAAATTCCACCCAGCCCAACCAAGAGGTCCTGTGCATATTCTCTGTCATTGTTTGCTGTGTGTTGTTGTGATTTTCAGCAGGGAAAGGCTTGTAGAAAGAAATGGATAAAACTAGAAAAGAACTCAATAGGCTGTATGAATAACCCAGAGAGGCCATTGCAACTTAAGGATTCTGTGAGTAAGTTTGAACTAAAGACTACAACCCTGTATGCACACTTGTGTTTGGGAGCCAGGCCCCTTTAATGATTAAGTGGGGCATCCTCTGAAGCTAAGCAGCATACTATATTACTTCAGCTGTGGGGCAGCTTTCTGTGTGAGGCTCACAGGCACAATATTATAGCAAGGTTCTGTGTGTCTTCGAATCTAGACAGCTGTCTTCATGAGGAAAGAATACCACACTTGGGCAGCTTTTCTTTATTCTTTTTGACTAGGTATCCTGCCCTAATGTCTCTCCCCCCCCCCCCGGCAAAACCCCCAAACCTCTAGGATTGCAAGCCTCAATTGGTTGAACCAAGCTTTGTTGGGTGAGCATTTAAAGGGACGGACTTTCACAGTCTTTCGTTATATGGCGCCCTGTGCGAGGCCAAAATTGGTGCCCTCAATGGATCTTCTCTGTCATGGATCATCTCAATTTTGTTTCCCCTTGGCTCAGTGCCCTGTTTGCTGCAGGAAAGTTAGAGTCTCTGTTCTTCCACCAGTGGTCCATAAGGCCAGACGTGTGTGTTGTGGGGCAGCCTAGTTTCCTCACCGATGGTCAGGCTCTCTCATAAAACTGGTGTCACCTGTAAGTATGGGCATCACAATTACCAAGCGTGTGTGTTTTCGTGCAGCTGCTACCTTACATAACCCAAATGGATATAATGGCATTAAATATAGATTGTTGACTTTTTTTTTCTTGAGGTGGGCAAAAGTCATCATTCCGATTTGTTAGGGCCTGTGGAGAACAAATACTTTTGTGGGCCATATCCATCCTGTTTACAGCCATTCCTGAAGTAATACAGCCTTTCCTCTTATTCCTGTGGTATGAAATGTGGTGATTTTGCATGTTGCATGGAGAATTACAAATCAAGTGAAAAAGACCCCAAATCTTCAGCGTGCACTCAGCCATACTTGTACCTTATTGGTTTTCTAAGGGAGTTTCAGATGACAATCGGTTGTTTAGCTTTGAAGGTTTATTATTTCCCTCAGCATAGCACCCTGCTCTTGCCTGAGATGCGCCTGACAAATAGAAGCCGCCTCCCTCCTGTCTCTTGAGATAATGTATATTTCATAAAATGGCTCTGCTGGGGGAAAAACACATCAGGAGACGCCAAGATGTTTCTAATTAGATAGAGGTTTGAAAGATCTGTTTTAAATCTGCCATCTTTGATTGGTTTTCTCCCTCCCCCCTGCATACCCTGCCAGGCCTGTAGGCATTTCATAATGCTTCAGTCATTTCATTCTTAAATGGCTTTCAACAAACAGGGCGGGAGCAGATTTTAAAAGCCGAGGCTCCTTAATACAGACGCGATTGCATGCAGACGTATGGGCTTCATTTAACTAGCACTGTGGTGGTTTCTGCTTCCTGACGCAGAGCATGGTTTTATTGCTAAGCATCAAGTCAAGACATCTGGATTCTACCCTGCGTACTTCTTGACATTTAACTGACAGCTAGAGGGAGGGGGGTTGTCATACTTCACACTCGGATGACCAAAACCCGGCTACTTGTGAAGACCTGTAAATCTGAATCTCCATAATTTTCTCTTGTGGGTTTGGGAGACAGGTGAGCCTAATGCATTGCTCTTTGACTCTAATGACCCAGTTGTCCTAGGTGGCCTTTCCTAAGGTGGTTCAAACCTCAGTGGTACCATGCTCATCTTTGGAAGAAAGAGGAGAGCCTGGGGAAAGCAGGGAGTCAGATTTGTTGTGGAAGATACAAAATGCACCCCATGCTGTGAGCTGATACTAATGGTAGGACCTCTGGTCTGAAAAGCTTGAAGGCAGCTTGTGTGGGATAGAGAAACAGGATAAATGGCTAACCCAAGGCCAGAAAAGGCATCATAGAGATGCAGAAATGTGGGAGTGAGCTTTCAAAGGAAAGGAGTTTGTGGCTGGATGCAGAAGAGGGTAGGAAGCAAGTCCAGGAACTTCAACAGGCCTAGATGACATGATGCAAATTTTTAGGTGCTCAAGCCGCTAGGCACTTGGAATTTCACTCAAGCCTTGCTGGATAAACAGCATCACTTGGATGAGTTTTATTTTTGCCTTTTGTTTTGCTTGTCTTGCCTGCAACAGCTGAGACCTGCCCTTTGTCCCCCTGGGTCTCTGTCTCTTGCGAACAATCACCTTCTCTGCAGAACCATTTTAATTCAAGCTGTAGCAGTGTCAATCTATGTGTACCCAAATCTTCAAGCTGCCAGCAAATTTAGTAAGAAGGCAACTTGTGGCAGTATGTTGTGTGTTTTTGTTTCTCGTCTCTGCACCCTCCCCTCCATGCAGGAGATGTAGAGTGGGATTGTGAGCATAACAAAACACAGCATCTACTTTTGGTATTAATGCCAAACAAGATTAACTGCTTTTTGGCTGTATATGTGAGTCGTTAGAGAAGAGCAAGCCCATTTGTTTGAGTACATCGGGTAATTAAACTTGCATCAGCCAGTTCCCCTTGCTGGTTAAGTCCTGGCTTGCTGTAGAGTAATTTCTAAGAGGCTGTAGCTCAATTAGACCCAAGTGTTCCTGCGGAAAACCATAACCCTATTGCTTCCTTGATGTATGGAAAACCCCAATATCTGCAGCTGCTACTTTCTTTTCTTGAAGCACAGGGCCCCTGTTCCTGGATTCTACTTAGGCAGACTCCTGAGTTGGTTCCTATGCTATTGTCCACACCTGTGAAAGCAGGTTGGTCCAGAGTGTCGGATGGGAAAACAGCATGCCCAGTTCAAATCCTGGCTCATTTATGAACCTTGATGTTATTGGTCAAATAAATATTTATGGTCCTATGTAGAACTCTTGTTTTATGGATTGGAGAAAATGACCTGCCACTATCCAGGTTTCTTTCTGAGGATTAAGATAGATCTGCCTTCCCCATCTTGCTGTCCCCCAGATTTTGTCAGACTACAACTCCCAGCTAGCATGACCAGTGATCAGGCATGGTTGCTTTATTACGCAAATATCCATACATTGCTTTAACTTGGCATAATTGTGCTTCTGTTTCTTCAGAGACGCTTTAGGGAGGGAATAGGGGGAAGGGAAGTATTCACTATGATTTCTTAGTAATGCTGAGGACTAGAAAACTTTTAAGAGCTGAGTTTTTCCAGCAGCTAAATTGAACACACAGTTTCTATAGGAGCATACAGATGTGTGGAATAACACACAGCCAAGCTCAATTTGTTCTCTCCCTTCTTGACTGCAAAATTATTGCAGGTAGTAGGTAATAGGAAGAGGTGTTAAACTTGTCTTTGTTGATGTTCCCAAGATTGGAATGGTTTCTTGTGGTGGTGTGGTGACTTTGTTGTACCATGGTAACAGACATGATGAACGAGACATGTGCACATGTGTTCTCCTGTGTATTCATGGAGAAGATTCCCCCATTTAACGCACTTTGGACAGAAGAAAGAATTATCCCCCTTTGCCCATAAATAGAGAAGTCTGGCAGAGCTTCATGTTCAGCCTGAAATGCTGCAATTAATCACAATAACTCCATCTGGTTTTTGTTTTTGAAAAAAGAATGCTGCCTTAAGAACACAATAATTGCAGGCCTGTACATTTTTAGACCGAGGTGTGCTTTGTGCTATTTCCATCCTGCAAAAATAAAAATGGTGTGTCCTTTATTTATTTTTCTTATTGGTTAGATTTATATACTGCCCTTCGTCAAAAGATCTCAGGGCACTGTAAAATCGCTGGTGATACACTCCCACCTCTGATTTTGCCTCCTTCCAATAATTTTGCCATGAAATGGGTGGGGAAGGGACACATTCAGAGCACAGCTGTGTGTCTGTGTGTTCCATGCTTTGTAAGTTTACTATGGTGACAAGTCTGTCTAGTGTGTAACAATGGCTTCCTGAGAAAACTCAGCCTTTGTAATGGCTAATACAGTGGTACCTCGGGTTAAGTACTTAATTCGTTCCGGAGGTCCGTTCTTAACCTGTAACTGTTCTTAACCTGAAGTACCTCTTTAGCTAATGGGGCCTCCAGCTGCCGCTGCGCCGCCGGAGCACGATTTCTGTTCTCATCCTGAAGCAAAGTTCTTAACCCAAGGTAATATTTCTGGGTTAGTGGAGTCTGTAACCTGAAATGTATGTATCCTGAAGCGTATGTAACCCGAGGTACCACTGTACAGTGGTACCTTGGAAGTCAAACAGAATCCATTCTGGAAGTCAGTTTGACTTACAAAACGTTTGGAAGCTATAGAAGCCATGTCGGACGTTTGGCTTCCAAAAATAGTTCACAAACTGGAACGCTCGCTTCCAGGTTTCCAGTGTTCAGGAGCCAAAACGTTAGACTCACAAGGTGTTCGGGATCCAAGGTACGACTGTATAACATGGTAAGAGACTGGCAAAATCCTTAGTTCAAAATCTCATCTCTGCCATCATCTCATGGGTTGTATAAAGCAAGCCACAATAGTCCACCTGTTCCCCCTTCTAGGAAAGGGTGTTGCTCAGTGGTAGAGCTCCTGTTCTGCATCTAGAAGGTTCCAGGTTCAATCCTCAAGATCTCCAGGTAGGGCTGGGAAAGATACTCTGGAAAGCCGCTTTCAGTCGGTGTAGCTAATACTGAGATGGGGAGCCTCTTGCCTTGGCCTGACGTTGTAAAAGGCAGCATCCCCCTTCCCATCAGCAAAATGGTGGTAATAGAGTGTTGTAAGGATGACTGAGGAGGCATGTGAAACTTCATGATACATGATGCACATGAAAGCTCTTTTGAATACTTTTTAAGTGGCCTTGAAGTGCTAATAAGTGGTACCTATTAATATTGCAATGAAACAAAGGCAGGTTTCTAGTCCTCATGGTTTCTTAGGGGAGTATGATAGTATCTTCATGCCTCTCTTTCTCTCCTTGCTCCATTCCCCCAACAACGCTTCTTCCTTGTGGAAATGTGGAGGCAGAATATAAAATGAGCCTGAGTTGCATGAATTCTCATTACAGGATTTAAATATATTGAGATCCAGGACTCGGACCTTTTATGATGTTACACAGAGTGCACACAGTTCTGATGAAAAGAGGCACGAAAGCAAGCTGATTCATTCACATGGCCGTTGTGTCCTAACTTAATTTCTACTTCCAGCCAGATTACATCTGGAAAGTTCAAGCACTTCAGAAGGAATTAGAAGCAACACCAGTCAGCGCCTGGCCTGTCACGGCGAGTTAATAATTTGTCACCAGGGCCCTGCCCGCATGTCGTGCTGATTACTGTGAGGTTGTGTAAAATGGCCAAAGGTCTTTTTTCTTCTGCTAGCTTGGGGGAAGAGGGAGTCCTTTGTTGGCGCTGTAGCATCTGAATGCAGAGTTCACCATGCATTCCTGAAATAGCAATTGCTTGGACAGATGCAATGCCGTCCTCAAGCAGCGGGGCTCAAGAGGAGCATTGGGGGTGGATGCTTACCCTTTCTGGTGATGCAACTGGCACATGTGTTTCCTATTTATATCACCCCATCCCTTCCATGGAAGGCAGCAGCATGCAAAGAATCCCAAACAGCGCTGCTCAATCTGTCAGTAGGGTTTGCCAGCCCTTCCAGGGTGCCGGAAGCAACTCTGGCTAGAGTTCCATGGTCGGACATTTAATGGTGCAGCTGTGATGACGATGCAGCATCAGCAGTACCAATATGCTAAGAACTTCTCCCTAGCCCATAAAGATAATCTAGTAGCCTGGTGCACACTTTGCTGTTGCATTACACTCTGCCTACATTTACATGAGTGGCCCTTGCCCCTAGTGCCATTTTCCTCTTGGAGCGTAGCTGGCCATTACCTGAAAAATCAGTAACTTTCTCATTTTCAGAAAAGCTTCCAGAGGTCACAACTCACAATTGAGAGGAGGTGCATAATTCAGGTGTGAGGAACTATTGACCTCTCCCCCAGATGTTGTTTGAACACTACAACTCGCGTCTTCCCAGTGGGCCATGATGGCTGGAGAGTTGGACTTCAACATCTGGAGGGCCATAGGTACACCATCCCTGTCTTATTCCTTCCCCTGCCTAATGCCTTCCCCCTCAGTAGCAGGGATCCATATGCACCTTTTTGTGTTTTGGTAACTTGAGGATGGAATTCCACTGGGGAGGTGGTAAGTAGGCTTTCGTTTCTCCGCAGACAATCTCCCCATCTTTTTGCTTAAGAAATGTTTTGTACATGTTTGGGTGTCGTGTTCAGAGGCAACCCAGCAGCAGGTCAACCTTTAAGACCATAAAGCTTTGCAGTGTTGTGGTTCATGCTGAATTCTCTAATTCCCTGCAAAGGTATAGGACAAAAGTTCTCAAGTCACGGGTTGTGAGGACTTTAGCCTTTCGGACTGCTTGGAGTAGGGGTGTTTGTCAGGTTGAAAGGGCAGCTGAGTTGAGCCCAGTTGACCCAGTGTGGTGTGAGGAAATTATATGGAGCACTTTGCTATCAACATGGTGCAGCCTTTGCTTTGAGTTATTTGTGAGTGGCTTGTAATATTTTATATGTAATACAAGACTTAAATCTTGGAAGTCTCCTCCCAAAGCAGCATGTGAACCTCTTTGTACTAATAAAAAGTTCTTAAATGAGCGGTGGAGACATGTAGTCTTGAGTGGGGTGAGATTTCCATATCCTCTCATCTTGAATTCCCACACCCATTTTTCCTCCTTAACGTACAGACGCTTCTTCGTTTCAGTATTTTTAATCACATTTAATATGTAGTGCTGAATATATATTTCAGTTTGCTGTTAAATATTGGAACTAAAACATTTTCTACTCAGAGGAAAGGTCTTTCAAAAGGATGTTTGTAACTGATATGAGCTATGCTGATGCTTCTTTTTGTTATAAGGCAATTTGTGGGGAACCTTTGTGGCTCCACAGGGCAGAACCTTATTGAGGGCCAGTCACCTGTAAAGCACCGTGGCATTATTGTGATCTCACACAGTGGACAGGTGGGTGGGGCACCCACCTGTCAAAATCACTTGCACAGCTTTGTAGGTCTTTGCAAAAGTGCTCTTTGAAGCAGTGACCTCTCTTCTTCTTCAGACCACTGGCCACCTGCCTGCTCACTCCAGTGTTTAAAGGAGACAGCTGTTTCAAAGAGCACTTTTGCAAAGGGCACCTACAGTGTTGGGGTAGAAAGGAGCCATGGTGCTTCAAAGAGTAGCATGGGGACAGAGAAGTGGTTTTCATTGAATGTCCCCGTAGTTGAACAAGCCTCCAGCAAAGGTAGAGTTGGGAGCCCACTTTAAGTGCCCAGTTGTTCCTTTGAAGCCCTACCCTAGTCATGGCTTTTCCAAAACGGCTTCATGAGCTAAATAGGGAGGCCTAGCTGGCCAAAGGTTTCCCACCCCTGGTTTAGCATGTTCTCATTTGCAGAATTTCAGTGCAGATGCACCCAGAGTTCTGCTGCCCCTTACATGCATCTTAAAAATCATCTCCCAACTCCCTGTGCACCTTGCTAAGGAAACTCTTCCTTTTACTAACATTTCTTTCCACTGTTTGCTGCTAAAGAAATGGAATGGAGCTACCTACTTGTTCACTGGCACAGAATGGTACTGGGCCCCTGGTGACTGAAACCTGCTGGTTTTATGTTGCTATACCAGGAGACATTGATGTTTCTGGAGGTTGATCTTCTAAAAATGAACTTTAAAGGGAGAGTCAGAATCCCTCAAGGTGGGCTGTTACGGCATTTGCCGTAAGGAATATCACTTTTGTTCTTTCTTTAGCAATGTTTTATGGAGAGCTCAATGGCTTTTTTGAGAGAAGAAACAAGTTTTTAAGAACAAGACTTTAGAAATTGAGGGATTGCTGACATGCAGAACAGTAGTATTTCAAGGCAATGACACAGTTCTTTGAAAACATGGGATGGCTTTTGAGGTGTCTGAAGGCATTTCACTTTTCTCTGGGCAGTCCTGTGGTCTGTAGCAGCTTTTGTATATATCAGACATATCTAAAAGGTGCCTATGCTATTTTAAATGCACCTGTGTGACAACAAGGCTTTCAGGGCAGGGGCATCCGTGACGATCAAGGACACTTGAGAGGCATAATCTTTAGTAGCATCCAACTTCTTGAACCTTAATGGGGCATACATTTCTCATTTCTGACCCCAGACGCATGCTTGCCAGCATTTTCTTGGCTTCCTCCCTCATATCTGTCTCTTGGCCCAGAATTCCAGCACTGAGCCAAATGCTACAGCTTGTTTCCTTCAGATAAAAATGAACATGCAACAGCTGAGAGCAGCTACTGCTTATTTCCCCAGGAAGTACAAAATGGCGCAGTGGAAACTGCTGGTCCACCACTGTTGTGAGAGTGGTGGTGTCCGGTGCCAAGAGTCTCCTTTCCCTGGGGAAGACCTGGTCTTGACTGCCAAAAGAATGGCTTCAGCTTGCTTAGAGAGCCATTCCACTTTTACACAAAAAACCCCCTACAAACCCCTCCTATCTCTTTGCACAGATGGTGACTTATTTGCTACTGATGCTTTCCACAAGAAGAACAGCATTGTGGGGGCTCTGCCTTGTGTTGGTTTGGTTTTCCTGCAGGCTGATGCCTCAAGGCTCCAAGATCAAAGCTGCCTTGATCTGCACAGTTGGTCCAGGAAAATACAGCCTTCGCTTTGTGACCTGCAAATGCACACAGGAAAAACACCCCCGCCACTGCCAGAGTTTGTCTTCAATGCAGGCCTGGGCTGTTGTTGATATTTTCCAGCCAAACGAGCACACACTAACATAAGGAATCCCTGACAGTAAGCTGAAAACATAGGCATGAGTATGTCTTCCATCTGCTTGCTCTGCATTGTTTGCTCCCTTTCTAAAAAAAATCAGTAAATATTTGGTGAGTTCTGGAGTGTTGTGTGGTCGCAACAAGGGGGAAGAGGTGGGACAGATGGGAGACAGGTTGGGGCTTGTGGAACAGGAATCCAGTAAGAGGCCCAAGAAGAACGTGACTGTTCAGGGACACAAACTTTGCTCACCTGAAGGCTAGATGCTTTGACACATGTAGGTGCTTCTCTTCATTAACCCAGGGAATCATAACAAGATAAAGCTGCACTTGTACAATGCATGCAAGCAGTTATTTCCTCGTCAAACCCTGAGTCATTGTGTGCTGGGCCAACAATAAAATGCTGTATAAAAACTCCCCCTTTCACATCTTTATCATGCCATAGTTTCATATATGAAATCACTCCAGATTCTTAACTACTGTGGAGAAGAACGCCACCTATGAATAAAACAGATGCTACTTCCTGTAAATTAGAAAACTCTAGAAGTTAGGGCCATCACACAAGGGGCAAAACAACACAGAGTACAGCATACTCTGCACCACTTGAGTCACAGGTACATAATCTGTATTCTAAGCTTGTCTTGGCATAGCAGCTTTCCTGAACCATTGTAGACACCGTCTGCAGATCACCTTGTGGCAATGTGTCTGCGCATTCATGAGTTTCCAACACAAACGAATCCCTTCATGAATACTGGCATCGATGAGTATCAGGACACTCATCTTGATCTAGGTAGCTCTGGGAATAATGCAGTGTTCAGGCTAGTGATACGGGGGGGTCTCCCCGGCCCCCTCCCCAAACAGCCATCTCCCTGCTGCACCCCCGTTTGAGCTGATCTGTTTCTGCAAACAGACTGCATTCTGGGGCTTGAGACAAGCCTGTGCTACTTTACATGTGTCTGGCAGTCATGAGGGCTAAGCACTTATTTTCTAGGTTAGGAGTTGGACAGAATGCGAAGGAGTTCCAAGTTCTACACTCAGGAATTGTGCAAGGAGTAATGGGATGAAGACCTGGGCTGGAAAAATATTCCAAGATTACTGTTGCTTGACTGCAAAATATAATCAGGAGTGTCTTTGGCTCTTCACTAAGCTTGTACTGTAGCTTTCTTTCCTCAGAAGCGAAAGATCAGCTTGTGTGTGTGTATGTTTGTGTTTCATCAGCAGGGACATTAGGGAGGCCACTGCCAAGTTAAAAACTGGCCTGACTCCAGCGACCATTTCTTGTTAAAGCCAAAGCATTTTTTCCTCCCTCTAACAGAGGAAACCAGATCAAAATGCAGGACAAGTACCTAAGACAGGAATCCTTCCGTATGTAATTTCCCCCCTTTTGAGTTGCATGTGGTAATTACTCTGTCCCTCAAATCAAGTTCTTAATCACAGTGTGTTTGCAAAGATTTAATGGGCTATCTTTCCTGGTTTAAATGTTGGAAGTTGTTACTTATCCACACCCATTTTGAGACTTATGTTTATCTTAAGGGTTAGGGGCAGTTTTATCCAGACTGTAGAATCATGTGGTAAAGCTCTCCTGGACTTTGCTATTTTGAGGGGAGTTGAATGCTCTCCAAGAAAGAAAAACATCCCTGCAGACATAAAACTGTGTATCAGGAGAAGAGAAAGTCTTCCTGACACGTGCAGGGTAACCCCCATCCCCTCCCCACAAACAAACTGGGAAGCATTCAGGTTCATACATTGCTCTGGATGCCTTTAGGCAGAGTGTGAAGAATTATTATTATTTATTATTATTTATTATTTATTTCTAACATGCAACTCACAAAGCAGCCTAAAGTGGTACAGAAAACATCTCACTGTTCTGATTACTATGTGAACTGGAACTTTATCGCTTTATTCCAATGTCCATATAAACCAGCCGCTCCGCAAGTGACTTTAGATGTTGGTAGCTGCCAAGGAAAGCGTTGGCAGCTCACCCTTCTATTCTCAGAGGTGCCCTGTAATGAGAGAGAACATTTGCATCTCCCATGGAGAGAAGTGCTAGCTCTGGGGTACAGCAGGGAGGAATTGTGGTGTGGAGATCTGCAGAAGCCATGAAGCTTACACCGCTGCAGCTCTTCATACTTTGCACATCTGAAGCCCCTCTTTACTAAGTTAAGTAAAGATTGTCTGAGGGTTTTTTATTGCCCATTCATGATGCTTTGTGTTCATAATGCTGCTGGCAGTCACATGCAGTCCCCACTGTTTGCAGCTGCAGAAGTTTTGGGGCGGTTGCACTGCTTCACTTCCATTCAGAGCACATCCCATAACATCCTGTTGAAATCCCATAACGTTTTATGCCACAGATGTCCTGGTTTGGTTTTTGTCCTGCTGTAGCCTCTCTGGACAGCAATAATGTGGTAGCACTGGCGGTGTGTGTGTGTGCGCGCGCGCCTTGTAGAACAAACGGAAGTAGAATAAATTTGCCATGGATGCACTGTTGTTGTGTCAAGAACGTGTTGCAGGATCCGCCCACAACAAAACACCTGTCTGGAACGGCCCCCAAGTCCTTGCGTTTGAAGTGAAATGTAAGTATTGTAACTAGTTAACGGGAATGTGCTAAATTCTGAAACCATTTCATGTAAAGATTAAGGGTGTGCAGTAGGGATCCAGAACCCCTAGGACAAATTGGATTTTCAAAAAGAAGCCCTCTCCCCTTGCTGCCAATATAGAGATGAAAAAGAAGAGGCAGGCAAGGGGTCTCTCTGGCAACAAGACTACCCAGCTCCTTTCTCAGAAGCCAGCCCTCCTGTTGCTTCCCAAGACCTTAACAACCACCAGCTTAGCAGTACCATCCTCATAGTGCTCAGACTTTGTGTAAGTGAGGCTACCCAGTAAGCTCATGGCTGACGCTCTCTGTTGCTCTTCTATGCCATCCAAACAGATCTTTGAATTTCTTCCTTCCATAGCTGAGTTAGCGTTCAGTGTCTAATGATGCAAAGGATTAGTTTTCCAAATTGTTGTTGATGCAAAGCCTGCTGGCCTAGATTGCCAGTGGAATAGACTTCTTGAGTGTTATATTATCCTGTGAAGCTTCTCCTGTGGCCCTGCTCCAACCAAGTGAGCTGTACTCTCTTCCAAGTAGAACCACTGAATGGGGAGAGCTTGGGCGCTGGAAACTCCCCAAAAGTGGTATGCTGGTGCTTTGTGTTTTTAAACACAACTGTCGTCAAGATGATATGTCAAGTTAAACACACAATAGCTTTGAGCTTTCCTGCTATGGGCGGGGGGGGGGCGCAGTGGCGGTGGCAATGCTTATTTCTTTCTATTCACATACTTGTTTAATAGTGACATTAGCTTGGCTGAATTCATTGGGCTTTTAGCAGGAAGGGGAGGTGATCACCCTGATTCATTGCTGACTTGTCTGAAAGCCCAGTCAGTTGGATACAGGCAAAGCCTCCTCTTCTTTTCAAATGACATTTCCTTGTTGCTTGTAGGTATAAACAATAGGCGAAGAGTTAGCCAAACCTTTACACCACCAATCCCCCTTCTTTAGGATCCATATGATAGTTTGGTATATTTGCCATGGAAGGCAAAGGGGAACTGAAGAGGGGAGCAAAAATGAGTTATTCTGCAAACATACCAGAATAGTCCAGCCCTAAATATTGTGAGCATGTAGTGAGGTTGGGGGGCGGGGGGTGGTGTTTAAAATTCCACCGAAGTGTACAAAGACAGTTGAAAATGTATGTGTGGCTCTTTCCTTTTTTGTCTTAAGTGCTGTTTGGAAGCGCTGCAAATGGAGCGGAGCAGACAACTGTTGAAGTGCCATGTTTTCCAGGAGGCTAGGGAACAGAGCTTTTAATAAACCATCAGGGAGCAGCCCGCCTTTGGTGCTGATAGCATGATGAGGCCGGGTAGCCTTGCATGGTGATTAGGTAGCAGCAAATGCTGTGGTTCCCCCTGCAAATGTTCTGGTTCTGTGTAAACACTACAGTTAAGGCTTAGCAGCCTGCCCTTTATCCTATCCTATGAGCTTGCGTTCACACACACACACACACACAGTGCGCTACGGAGAAGGACTCACAATATAAAACTGTATAACATTTTACAGTACAGGTAACTTACACACATTTAACTTTTGTGCATTCAGCTTTACACGGTTGGGAACTAAATAAAAAGGGTGTCCAGGAAATAAGATGTCGGCAATCCCACTTGCCATTGAAGGCAATGCATTTTGACTATACGTGATTTTGGCTTTATGCACTATCCTCGAAACGTAACCCCTGTGTAAGTTGAGAATCGCCTGTAATTATCTCAAGGTGTACATTTGTTGGTACCATTTCTGGGTGCAGAAATGAGAGCAGGGTGTTGAAACTAAAACACAGCCGTCTAGTCCCGTATTCTGTTCTCATAGTGGTATCCAGGTGTCTCTGGGAAGCCCACAAACGGGGCATGAGCACAACGGCACTCTCCCCACCTGTGATTCCCAGCAGCTGGTATTCAGAGGTGTGCTGCCTCTTGACAGTGGAGATCAAAAAGAGACCAAAGAACTCTTAAGGAAGAAAGCACTAGGTAATCATATGGAAGACACTTGAGACTATCAAAAATCATTGCTTGAGCTCTTATGGTGAGGCGTGAGGTGGGAAGGCAGAAGAGTTGGGAGGTCCGAATTGAGTGTTAGTTGCATATAAATGTGAGAACAAGAGGAACTGAGAGGAGAGGGGAATGCAAGGGACAGCAGATAGAAGGAAAGCTGCCTGTAGGGACAGAGGAGATGGTGCGTTGCGGGAAGTGCGAGCTGGTGGGAAATGAGAGAAAAGATAGGGTTTGGTAGTAGCTGGAAAGCCACCAGTGAGAGGACTCCCCCCCCCCCCAATTTACTGAGCTTCTGTGATGTCACAGCATTCTGAAGCCAAAACACCAGCAGGCCTTGGAACAGAAGAATATGTGTGCTGTTGGTGGGGAGGTTGCCAACCAGTGTGGAAGGCTGAATATATTTTGCAAATATGCAAAAGCTGCCTTGAGCAGCTTTCTTTCCGTTCTTCCTGCCCCTTCCCCAGTTTAAACAGAATGATAAAACTAGGTAAACAAGAGGCTTCTGTTTCTATAGTTCCGGGTGCTTGGGAATTATTAACATGTCACAAGCTCATTTTGGTGTACAGTTCTGGGTGTTTCAGCCAAATTTGTATTAAGCAGCAAGGGAGGATGCAGTGGATCCAGAAGAGTAGCTCTGTCAAAGACTGAAGGAGCTGCACAAGTTCTCTTAGCCCAGAAAAAGGCTATTAACACTTGTAAGTGAACCTGGGAGCATTCTTGAAGGGCATTATATAAAATTGGCTAAATGCTGAGGGGGAAGCATGGGATGGGCTGTAGGAAGGGGGTGAGACGGTTTTGCCTTTCTATTCTCAGGGGATGGAGGAAGATATAATGAGTTTAAAACAGGAAGGTGCTTTTTGGTTAAACAGTAGGAAGAGCTTCCTGACCACAGTAGTAATTGAACAATGGAATAAGCTGTTGAAGGAGCCTGTGGAGCCTCTTTCCTGTCAGGATGTTTTGAGGTATAGGATATCCTGCTCTATAGCTAGGGATTGGAATAGTCAGGCCCACTGCTTGCTCCTAAAGCATATAGGCACCAGAATCTGCCAAAACCAGGTGTGGCAGTTGTGGTTGTTTATAAATTTGTATACCGCCCCTCATTTGTAGATCTCAGGGTGTTTCACAACATAAAATTACCGTATTGTTCTGTCTCAGGACCCGACAGCCCCCGCAAGTCCATTTAATCACTCCTTTGTTACATATTGCACTTCTCTCCAAGTCCATCTTCCACAGAAATATGCTGAATATTCTTGGAATAAAGTGAGTGTGCCACTTATAAAATAACAACAACAACAACAACAACAACAATAATAATAAATAATATATTATTTGTCCCCTGCGCATCTGGCTGGGTTTCCCCAGCCACTCTGGGCGCTTCCAACAAAGATTAAAAATACATAAAAATGTCACACATTAAAAACATCCCTAAACAGGGCTGCCTTCAGATGGCTTCTAAATGTCATGTAGTTGTTTTTCTCTTTGACATCTGATGGGAGGGTGTTCCACAGGGTGGGCGCCACTACCGAGAAGGCCCTCTGCCTGGTTCCCTGTAACTTCACGCTGGACCTCCGTGTCTGGGTTGAACGATGGGGGTGGAGACGCTCCTTCAGGTATACTGGACCAAAGCCATTTAGGGCTTTAAAGGTCAGCACCAACACTCTGAATTGTGCTCAGAAATGTATTGGGAGCCAATGTAGGTCTTTTAAGACCGGTGTTATATGGTCTTGGTGGCTGCTCCCAGTCACCAGTCTAGCTGCCGCATTCTGGATTAGTTGTAGTTTCTGGGTCACCTTCAAAGGTAGCCCCACGTAGAGCACATTGCAGTAGTCCAAGCGGGAGATAACTAGAGCATGCACCACTCTGGTGAGACAGTCTGGCTGGTAGGGTCTCAGCCTGCGTACCAGATGGAGCTGGTAGACAGCTGCCCTGGATACAGAACTGACCTGCGCCTCCATGGACAGCTGTGAGTCCAAAATGACTCCCAGGCTGCACACCTGGTCCTTCAGGGCACAGTTACCCCATTCAGGACCAGGGAGTCCTCCACAGCAGCCCTCCCCCGTCCCCAAAGAACAGTACTTCTGTCTTATCAGAATTCAGCCTCAATCCATTAGCCGCCATCCATCCTCCAGCCGCCTCCAGGCACTCACACAGGACCTTCACTGCCTTCACTGGTTCCTATTTAAAAGAGAGGTAGAGCTGGGTATCGTCCGCATATTGATGGACACCCAGCCCAACCCCCCTGATGATCTCTCCCAGCAGCTTCATGTAGATGTTAAAAAGCATGGGGGAGAGGACAGAACCCTGAGGCACCCCACAAGTGAGGGCCCAGGGGTCTGAACACTCAACCCCACCACCACTTTCTGGGCACGGCCCAGGAGAAAGGAGACCGGAACTCAGCAGTGTGGCTTTTAGGGAAGCCACTATCATTGTACTTTGCGTCTCCAATACGTAACAGAGGGACAGCAATAAGGGCTCACCTTTGCAGGGGTGGCTGTAAGCGTTTCTGAGAAAATACGTTTGACGCTTGAAATGCATAGTGGCTTTCATTGTTGCGTGTTTGAAATTCCTTTTATTTTTGGCTTGTTGTCCCACCCCGCTCCCTATCCCACTGTGCCAGGAATCAGCCCAGGAATATTGTGAGCAGGTGGTGGTGGGGAGGTCTTGCGAAGCACAGACTGCTTTTCTCCAAGCTGCAGAGCAGCCATAGGTGTTTGGGGGGAAGGCCAGGACTTCCTCAGCTTGGGATACGACTTCCAAATGAGATTGATTGCTGTCCCTTAGGGTAAGAAATTAAATCAAACTCTCCACACACAGTGAATAAGTGAAACTTGCTGGTGCTGTGATCTTATTCGTCCCATGCACGCGCACACTTTTTGTTTCAAAGGCGTTTCAGTTTTTCTGCAAATCGCTTTCTTGCTCTTAGCTCCCAGTATGTTCCTGAAGCCTCAAGCTCTTTTCCCTGCTTCATCAAAGAGCTTGTTGCCAACCTGCCAGGAGAATCTGGGGACCACAGCAGCTACATCTAAATACAAGAGATGAACAAAGAAATTAATCTCTCCTTTTGTATGGATTGATTTTTGAGGCCAGAGCAGAGAGGAGATCAGAATTATATTGTGCTATTATCCTCTTTTTAAAAATAAAATAAAATCCAACATACCATAGTTTCTTATTGAATGTCACGCTGCCTCTTTGAAGGAATGGACTCTTCTTCCCTCTGATTCCCCCACCCTCCCCAATGTGAAATGCCCTTAAGGGGATGTATGGGGTCTGACTTTGCATTATAACTGATAACTTGATGCTTTGAAAAAACACCATGAATGTATGTCTTATCCCCCCCCCCCGAGATGTATAACCATTGGCTTCTGACCTGTAGACTTCACAGGGACTTTTGTGTTGGCAGCCACCTCAGTTTTGCAGAAGCGTTGTTGTAATCTTTGCAGTGCTCCTCAAATGAGGAAAGCTGTGTATTAACCCTTCTAGGGAAGAAGTGGAATGAGGGAACTCAAAGAGTAGCATATGAAGACATTCCTTTCCTGGATCTATATACCAGGCATGCATATCCTGTGATCATGCTGCAGAATTATTGAATTTATCACTGAGCATATAATACCACCAACAATCAGTGTTTGAAACTAACCAGGCGCGTTTTCCTACTGGCACAGGTCAAATTGCGACTATGTGGAGGTTTCTGGGCACCAGGTTGGTGACCACAGTTTAAAAATCTCTGCCATAGTTCTTACCATTTGCACTGTGTGTGTTTCTCCATCTTGCTTACTGGGACAAGTGAATTGTTGTAAGAGCAAGCTACAGTCAAGCAATGTAGTTGAAATAACAGAATCATAGAATTGTATCATTGGAAGGGACCCAGGGGTCATCTAGTCTATAAACATTCAGTTTTGGTGACCGTGACCTAAGTTTAGGGTGCCATTTGGCGCCTAGCTTATGTATCTAGTTTCTAACACTGCCAACAATCCTAAAAATCTTGAAATAGCAGGGTAGATAGAAGAAGATGATTTGATCAGCCTTGTTGTGGTCAGGGTTTTTATATTCTAATTTTATGTCTTGAACTGCCCTGAGATCTGTGGATGAAGGGTCTGGTATAAACATTTAATAAAGATGAACTACGAAACTCCTTTCCCCCCCTCTGTTATTGGAACCAGCACAATCACAGCTAAGCAAATTTACTGTGTATTTGCATTTAAGTTGCAGAACTCTGCTTTCATAGCAAAAGAAATTGAGTTTATAAGAGAAATGGTAGAATTTAGAAGAGCCCCCTTGTAGATTATGTACGTAGCTGGCAGGACCAGGCTCCAAGTGGTAAACACAGTGGTGATGAGGTAGACAAAACCTCTTGGGCAAAAGATCAAGCCAGAGTCCAGGAAAACATGGGGAAATCTAGGATGCAGATGGAATTGAAGCTAGGCGGGAAGCATGTGCTATAACCACGCATGTTTGCTGACAGGATCCAAGCAGGAGCTAGAAACGTGGAAGGAGCTGGCCAAGGGCAAGCAGAAGATGAAAAGAAACGAAAAGTCCCTGAAAGTAACTCCTACAAGGCTGTTTTCAGGGCAACGGCAAAGACAGTGAAGCTACAATGGGGTGAACATGACTGTGAAATCAAAGTTAGCCTCACCTACCTCACATGGTTGTTGTGAGGATAAAAAAGGAGGGAAGAGAGTGAACGAATGAACAAACGAATGAATAGTACTTCTGTCTCCCCTGCCCAAGGCAGCACCATTAATCCTCAGGTATTCTGACTCACCAGAGGCATGGGTTAAAATCACTTGGCTGCCAGCATGAGGACTAGAAACTTACTTTTTCTATGGAAGTTAAATTTTCTGGAATTCTGCTGAACCTGCCTGCTGTGTTCCACACTTCCCTAGGAGTTGTGGTGCCATGCACAGGCTTCTGGAGCCTCCCTTGCTTTATGCTTCAGTCAGCATGGACGGTGCCGCCTCTAGGCTGCTTTTGTTTGGCCAGCTTGAAACGGCTACCTCGTTCTAGAGAGAGAACAATAGGCTGCTCACAGTCCACCGTCACATGTTATGTTGCGGTGCCTGAAAAGGGAGCAAGGAAGCCCTGTGGGGTTTTGGTTCTCCCCAGCAATTAGAAGAGATGTTTTGTTTGTGCAGGGCAATGGCAGCTAATTTCAACTCCCAGCTTCCACGTTCTAGCCCCTTCTCTTGTTTAACTGTTTTGAGCTGGCTGGCTTAGGTGCAGCAACCTGTGGGTTTTTCTACACAGCTCAGGGACACCAAACAGGTTTGTGTGTGAAGTAATTTAACCTCACGATGATCCTACTCTGCATCTTTCCTTCCTATTCCTGCCACCTTAGATCATGAAATTCTTGACATAGTAAAAGTCTCTCTGAGTGTCTGAGAGATTGACTTCACTTGTTCTGAATGTCTGTGATTTCATAAAGTGTCACATACAGCGTTTCATACATATCCAGTGTATGGTTTTTAAAACCTGTCTTGTCCAGAGCAGCGGGCAAGGGGGAAGCTGCAGAACAACAACAACAACAACAACAGCAACAATAATGACGACGACAACAACAACAACAACAACATAGAGGAGGAGGGTGTCTCTTTTGGTGCAAGATCTTTTAAAAAATAAATAGGGACAAGGAATTTGCTGTGCAGATGTTCTCAGCAAGCTGCTTTTTCGTTTTCATGGAGCTACCAGTTTTACCCAGTGGGAGCAGTGCATGGATCTCCTTCAGCCAGGTGGCAGTCTCTCTAAGCAAGGAGCCTCTTGCCTTTGCTTGGCAGTGGCTGCTGCTAACAGCTGCTCCCACACTGCATACGTAGCTAAGATAAGCTGTGCATGATTGTGGGCGTCGGGTGTGGGAAAAGTTGACCCTTTCAGGGAGTTTTGGCATATCTCGTCTGCTTTTATAATGTGCGCATGCTCTAGCTTATTTACCAGCTTTTGCATGGGGTGGCTGGAAATCTCTCCCCAGAGATGTAGTTCCCTGTGGAATTGGACAGACTCACTTGATTGCATGCTGTATGCTGATACGCAAGGTTTTGTGGCTAAGGCTGACCATAGCAAACCACAGGCGACTAACTTGCGCCCCCTCCAGATGTTATTGGACCCCAGCACCCATCTGCCCTACCAGCATGGCCAATGGTCAGAGGTGATGCAAGCTGTAGTCTAATGGCATCCAGAGGGCTGCAGGTTCCCAACCCGTGCCTTTAAAGAATTTGGAACCTAAGGAAATCAAAAGTAAATGTTCAGAATTTCTAAAATCATCAGCGCTGGGTTTCTAGGTGCCATCCCTGTGCAGGGAGAAAAGGGTTTAAATCGAGCCATTTCTCAGCAGTGGGGCTGGGCCAGATCTTTTGATGAATCCACAGTCTGGTTAGTGCCGGGAGTTCTGCTCCTAGTCGGCTTGACAATCTGCGGGAGGTACTCCTTGAGGTATTTGCCTGGAAGGAACAGGCTATTGTTGCTTCTCAGTCCTGGTGTCTCTTCTAGGTCTGGATTTCTGATTCAACTCAACCCTTGCTGGAGACAAGGGGGAGGAGGGAGGAAGCTGGAATGTGTTTTACAGAATAGGATAAAACTCTTGAGTTCAGCTGTCTCAGCATGTCCATAAAAGGAAGCTCCCTGGTTTAGTCAGCCATGGGAGTTTCTTCCCTTCCTTTCTCCCCCTCCCTCCCTCTCCACCCACCAATCCCAATCATCGACCTGATTAATCTGAGCTCCCCTATTGGAATATGTAGGAACCAGGAAGCACTGTAATTCCCCCAGGTGGTTCTGAAACCAGCTTCCTGAATAAAGGAGTTGGGCCATATCTTACAGCTCAGCCTGGAATGAGGAACAAAAGTCAACAAGCCTGGCTGTCTTCCTCTTCCCAAGAGGACCCAATCTGGTGCCCTCCAGACGTTGCTGGACTACAACTCCCATCACCCCTAACTCTTGACCATGCTGGCTGGGGCTGATGGAAGTTGTAGTACTACAATAGCACCTGGAGAGTGGCACTTTGATACCCCTGGTCCAGATACTTGGCCTTTGCTTTTCTCTGTCTCTTCAAAAGTGCATTACACCCTGGAGGGTGTAGCAAGCCTGCTGAGCCTCGTTGCTCTTTTGTGTCTTTGCAAGAGGGTGCCACTAAGGCAAAGTGGCCTTGGTCCAAACTTCACACATCTGAAGGCGATAAAGCAACCCGTGGCCTGCAAAAGTTTGGCAGTACAGTGGAGGATGAGCTGGGTTTTTTAATAGGTGAGAACTTAAAGGCAAGGGGGTATGCAAACCACACGCCAGGACTGCTTCATCTAACTTGAATAGCTCAGTTGGTTGGGGTGTAGGGCTGATAACACCAAGGTTGCAGGTTCTAAGGGGACAGCTGCATTTTCCTGCATTGCAGGGGGTTGGACTAGATGATTCTCAGGGTCCCTTCCAGCTCTTATGATCACCTCTCACATAGGCAAATGTACATAAGGACATTCTGCTGGATCAGAACCATGGTCCATCCTGTAGTGTTCTTCCATGATGGTCTTAAGCTTCTCTTTTGAAACCATTTTGGACTTGCTGTATTACCATTGCCAAAAATATCCTTTAAATTTGATGACGGAAAAGTGAGAGGTGGCTGTTTCCTTCCAACAACTAATAACAGCTACGGTTTCTTAAACTGTAAGCCGTTGCATACTCAAGACAAGGCATGGTAATAACAGCAACCTTCCAGGCTGCCTGTGTGCCACAAATAGACAGTCCAGATATATTTGTGGGTAGGCCAGCCAATAGTTTTTGAAGGTTAGTAACTGTGGATTAATTGCAAAACCACCCAGTGCTGTCTCATTCAAGTACATCACAAAAGTGCCTGTTTGCAATACTTAAAATGTAATCAACCTAATGAATCGCTAAAGCGTAGATGACTTTTTCGAAAAATAATAGATACACATGGGAATTGTATTAGGGCTTGAAAAGTATTTTCGGGGCTGATCCGAAAATGGGCTGTCTCATGCTGTTCTCTTCTTCAAGTACTCTACAGTGTCGGCTGCTCTGTGTTGTCGGCTCTTGTTGCATTCTTGTTTGTGTTTTGCACGCCAGGCAAAGGTAGATGTTAAAAATAGCCGTGCTGTACTTAAACTCCCATTTTGAAGGGCCAGAAACATTAGAAATGAATTGGCTTTTTATAAACAGCTGGTAAGCATCTGAAGCTCTGGAAAATGAAAAATTTAAAATTCAGCCATGAGCTCTCTAAACTCAAGAGGGAATTGTTTGTTAAGCTAAACCTTGCCCCCCGCCCCCTGGTATGCTAGGATATGTGCTTGAAACCTGTCCTTGAAACCTTTAGGTATGTAATGCCTGTAAGTCAACTAATGTAAGGCAGCATTTCTTCTCGGAGTCTAGCGTTACTTTATTCCCTCCCCTTTTTTCCACTTTTGCAAACTGCTGATGCCGTTTGAAAATGGCTCGGGAGCTCAAAGCGCTACCCTGCAACATGGCTGAGTTTTGCTCGGTGCACAGCTTTGAGATAGTGAAACACCCGGAAGAAATGGATTCTACATATCTTCTTGCCAAGGGCTCATTCTTTATGGGGCAGATCCAGTTGGTTAACTAGCTGCCATATGGCTCCCGTACCAGATGAAGGAGAGGATTTACCTGCGGGAAGAACATAACTCTTTACGGTTTTAAAAACTAATTGCATAAACTGGAGAGCTAGGGACAGTGTGTCAGGTTTGGTTCTCATATTGGCTTTGTGTGTGTATGTGTATGATTGCTGCTGCCGCCGCCACTGTGCTAAACTGTGTGGGAACAGCTTCGCTATGGGGTGTGGTGATTTCAATCATGTCAGCACAACTACCTGCAAATGAGTGGCTCTGCTGACTTGGTTAAAACTGCCCTACCCCCACATCAGAGCCAGTTACTACATGTGCTGAGGCCTGTGCACAGCTCCCTGTGTGGTTCTCCCTCCCACCACCTTCATTACAGCAGCAGCAATTAACACCACAAAGAGAACCTGCAAATCGAACTTTGGAGGTGGACTTGTGAGAATGAGACAAATTCATGGAGGATAAGGCTACTAGGCACAGTAGCTTGGTTCTACCTCGGAAGCAGCAGCAGTTACTGGAAATTGTAGGAGAGGGCACTGTTGTGCTCAAATCCTCCTTTGGGGCTTCCCATAGGTGTCTGGTTGGCCACTGTGAGAACAGGATGCTGGTCTAGGTGGGCTATTGGCTGATCCAGCAGTCTCTTACGTTTTTGCAACTCTGTGTGTATAAAATATATGTGTACATAGGAATACATATATACACACACGCCATACATTCCTTTCAGTGAAAGTGCATACATGTCATAGGTGCCAACTCTATGGGGTGAACTCCCCCAAAGTATGTGGGAATGGGGCTGAGCCCCCACAATCTTGAGGGCCGGGCCTTGCTGAGTCTCCGTATGATAAGCGCCGCCCCCCCCAATTTTGTGTGGAACTTGACACCTCTGATACATGTGGACACGTGGTTAGTCCGATGCACAGATGCACTTTTTGCATTGATGTTTGTTTTATGGGATACACATTTGTTAATGAATTATTGTAACCCTGAGTTTTATTTCTTTTCATTAAGAGTGGGTTTAATTTATTTTTATAAAAAAAAATGGGAAATATTGTGACCACAACTGCACATATGTCTGTCTGTGTTGCTCCATGTAGATTAGGCGTAATTTTAAAAACCTTGTGCCCCTTTTGGAAGCGTTTTTGATATAGGAAAGCAAATAATGCTTGAAGTGGCCTGGAAGTGAGTGGCTCAAGGGCATCTAGCAAACTTCACAGCCAAGAAGCTACAGTCATACCTCGGGTTGTGAATGTGATCCGTGCGGGAGGCATGTTTGCAACCCGCAGCGCTGTGTCTGTGCGTGACGCGATTGGGCACTTCTGTGCATGTGCATGATGTCATTTTGTGGTTCTGCGCACCTGTGAGCGCCGAAACCCGGACTTTCGAGTTTGGCGCGGTCCGTAACCCGAAAACATGCAACCAGCAGCGTTCGCAACCTGAGGTATGACTGTATTTGGACCCGGGTGGATATTTCCATCTAACCCAGTTCATTATATAGTGAATTGCATTGACCTGCCTGGACGCTGGCAAAGGGAGTGCCAGGTTGAGAAGCTCCTTTCCCCCAGGAATATGTCCTCCACTTTTCCTCATCTCTCTGCACCTGGAGGGAGGAACCTGCCTGACTGGCTTTCCTGGAGTGGCAGTTCACCATCATTCCTAACATGGGTGTGGTAGCTGTTCTTAACTTCTGTTTGAAGGGAGGCACCTTTGCTAACCACAGACGTAGCATAAAGCTACATTTTGCTGGTGTGCAATCCAGTTGCTTCAATACCAGAGTTTTACCTTGTTCTATCAGTGTTCTTAATAGGTACTGGCCATGTTTTATTCCCAGCCAGTTTGATGATGCACATACTTAAGAATGCAGTTATGTTTAGCAGCCACAAAAAAATGTTGCATTTCTGCGAGATCCCCTCCCCCCCCATCTGAATTCTCAGCATTGCTGCTGAACTGTGATCCCCATGTTTCTTTGGGAGAAGTAATGACAGTTAAGGACAGCTGAGATTTATGACATACGTGTTCCTGTCTTGTCTGTGGTGCTGTCAGTTACTAGAATTGTTTTTTTACTTAAGGCCGCAATCGGCAGAATCAAGTGTTAAAGCTTTTCCTGGACTTAATCATTGCAGACAGGGAGTGGGATTGTTTGCCTGAACCCTCCTGCCCACAGGAACCAGACTGAACAAAAAATAAGTGGGAGAGAGCATGCTAATTTTCAACCTGCGTAGTGTATTCGTGGGGAGAATGTTCAGATATGTGAACTTTGCTTCCCCCAGATAGTGAGGTTGCCTAGATCAGCTTGACCGCACAATCCTGCTAATTGCATCCGTTGACTCCTAGGCTGCGTACTCGCCATACATTTTAAAGCACATTACTTCCCCTCCTCCAAAGGATCCTAGGAACTGTGCTTTGTTAAGGGTGCTGGGAATTGTAGCTTTGGGGAGGGGTAAACTGCAACTCCCAGGATTCTTCGTGGGAAGAAAAGCGCTTTAAATGGATGCTGTGTATGCAACCTTAGACCCTGGTTCAAGCCCCTGACAGATAGCCATTGCGTGAGGCAAGTCAGTCCCTCTTACAAAATGTCTGTTAATCACGGTGGCTCTTCCTGTTGGTATCACAGCATTGTTGCGAGGCCAGAATGAGATACATGCATGTATCATGCACAGAGCTCCTTGGAGGAGGGCCAGCATTACAGATGTGGGGATGATAATTATGGATAGTGTGTTGGTTGCAGCTCTGGGTAGGATTGGCAAGATGTGGCAACGTCTACCCTGTGATGGAGCTGGAAGATAAATATCTTTAAGGTCTTACTGTCGTGGTCCACTAAAATAGTGGCTCCTTTGAGTTTTTTAAAAATCCAGTTTTTCTCACACGAGAGTCTCCCTCGGATATTCATCTTCAGAAAGCTGTTTCTCGGGCGCTCAGCATGTAGTCGTGATTAACCTAGCATAGCAGCTGCTATTTAGGTCTCAAGCTTCCTAGCAGTTCTTGCCACAGGCAGCCAGTCAAGGGTTTGTGAGCATGGCTTACGTGTGCTGCCCCGAAACTTGATGCTGGGCAGGCAATGGGAGGCACATCTGCAATTTGACTGCATTGGGGTTTTGCTCAATTTATTGTACTTCCAGGTGTTCAAATACACGGGAGGTTTTTCTTTGCGGGGTGGCAGCTGTTGGAAATGAATGACATGTACATAAATTAGTATTAGTTGGGCTGCAGGGTAGGAACAAGGAACAGTGCAAGACGCGTCAGTCTTTCTGCCTGTTCGCATCCCCGCTTCTGGCTTCTGAAAGTTTGCCTGCACCCCTCAGGCCTTTCAAAATCAAGAGCGCCGGAAAGCTGTATTCTTAAGATACGGCATCATTTGCCCTCCAGATGTTCTGGGCTGCAATTCCCATCGTGCCCGTTCAGCACACCTGGAACATCTGGAGGGCACCAGGTTGCTGAGGCCTAGAGAGAGTTTTTATTTATTTTGCTAGGTTTTGCTGGCTTGAAGCAAAACAAACGTGCAATACATTGCTGCTGTGCAAAGTGTTGGGAGAGGGGTACAAATCAGTACCTCTGATTTGTCATGGGCACTTTTTGGCTAGTGCCTGCTGAGCAGCAGGGGGAGCTCTTCCGCCCCTGTCCTCCCCCCAATTCTCAGATCAGGCTGAATTCTGTGTTAGGGTCATAACATATGTAGAGTGAAGATGGACCCTTCTCAAGGCAGCATGTAGCAAAAAGGAAAAAAAGCCTTGTCTGTTATAGTGTGCATTTCCCCCACTTTACGAATGTGCTTACCCATATCCTCACACCCACATGAAATTCATGTACAGGAGAATAAAGAAACATTGGCTTACTACATGAAATGAAAGACAGAATATGTGGATGTTGCTTCAGCAGCATTATAATATTAGCAGGCAACAAACCTTGACACCACAAACACACCTTGATCGAAAGAGTAAAAGAATCCCTAACTATTCCTGCTTTGCAGAGGCTTGGATTAGATGACCCTCGGTGTCCTTTCCAACTCTGTGATTCTGTGAGCGGTTGACACTGACAAGGCTTTAGGTATGCTTTCCCCTAATATCGGCTGTCGAGTCTCAAGTGCGAGTCTCGTCCTCCACCACCGCATTCATTTCTTTTTGAAAAGTAAGCACACAACTCCTTTCATAAAAACCGTGCCCCCCCCCCCGCCCCCGGTCAGTTTAGAATGCATATCGGCCTGTCCTCTTTGGTTTGTTCTTACGTGTTGTGTGGTCAGGAGCATGGCAGCAGCTCCCTCCCTTCACAGCAAGGTCCTCTCCTCTCCTTTCCTCCCACCCTGCACTAGAGGTCAGGTTGACTTTTGAACTGGCCCCTGCTGGGTTCTCCCAGGCAGGCTGAAGATGCATGAGGATGCTTTGAACTGATTGGCTACATGGGTCCTGCTACCCCCCTGGATGGTGAACCCCATCCAAGATATCAAACATCTGCTTGCCTTCAAATTGCACGGGGAAAGCACTCTGCCCAGCCTCACTCGTGATGACTCAGCTGCACATACCCACACACCCCGGGCTTTGTGGAAACTTGAGTTGGTGATTTGTGCATGTACCTCCTTTCTCCTTCAGATGTGATGCATGTGTTGACTTGCACAGCGTTCATTCTCTTTCTCATAGATACACTCACTCACTCTACTTTTATCTTGGTAATCATCCTTGACTGTCACCCTGGCATCAGCGCTTCCCTCTCACATTCCTATCCTGTAGAATTAGCATAGGGCTGCCTCAGAGGGCGAGGTTAGTATCTTCTTTGGGGGGGGGGTGACTAAACAGGTATTTCTCTAGCATCACACCCTTTCCTAGGAAAGCAGGCGGAGTCTGGAGCAGGCTTCCAACCAGCCCTGTCTCCAGACTTCCAGGGCAAGCTTCTTGGGAGAGGCAGATACCATCTCGGTGAGTGGTGTGTTTATGCCTTTCGCTTCCCCTCTTTCCAATGCCCCCCCCCCCACATGTCTCCTCTGGCAATTGCCCATGGCTTCCAAAAGCAAACAAGGCAGAGGTACATTCCACGGTGCATGCTTATTTTTAGGCTTTCGGCTTGGTCGGGCTAGAGATGAGTTCCTTTCCAAAATGCTTTTGTTGTGCTACCTTTCAAAGCCTTGTTCTTCTCTCGGGGTGCCTTGGGGTTTCTCTGCTTTAATAAAAGAGCCACATTTAAAGGTTCCCCCCAGCGTGCATAGAAGCTGCTCCATCTCCTGCCTGCAAGGGAGCCCATGTGGACTGGCGTATTCTCGGTTCTTCAAACCCTGCTTCCTTTTCTCTTGCCCTCCCTTGCTGCATACTGTACAGGCCAGGAAGTAGCAGAATCTCTTGAGTTCCCTTACCAAAAGTGCCTTTCTGGCTGCAGACTCCTCCACATTACGTCTCCGCATGAGCCTCAAAGTGTACAGTTGTGAGGATCTGCCATATAGTCGTGGCCTTCTGCATGGCCTCTTCCCACCCTCCTTTAAAATATATATAATTTCCAGGAGAGCTTCGTTCTGAAAGGAGGGAGTGGCAGCGGGCTTAAGTGAAAGGGTTTTACAGGCGGAAAGAATGAAGATCTAGCCCTTTTATTTACTGTCAAAATGTTAAGGGTGCAGGTTAAAACAGTCCCATGGAGTAAAGTAGACATTGTCATTAAATGTTGTTGTTTTTTATCCTACGTGGCATATTTGAAAGCAAGATGGGGGCAATAATAAAAAAGGCCCAGACCCCTGCTTTGAGGAGAATGCAAGTCTAAAATGAGATGGAGGCAGAGTGTTTATTCCAGTGCAAAAACAATAAGATCCAACAGTAGTATGCAATATGTATGTAAACTTTTGAAAGTGTACATAAAGTCTTTTAAAAAAGTTTTCTGTTGCTGGAAACAGCTTTGTTTGTGGACGTTTCCCCGGATCCTTGTTGCTTTTAAAATGTCAGAGCCCTTCCTGAGCCCAAATGAGTTTGACTATGGGCTTCTTATACTTTAGTCAGTCTTTGGTGGTTTGTTTTGCAGTCAGTTGATATAGTCCTTACATGGAGTGGTTCCACATTTAAGTCACATCAAACACACATTTAAACCATACAACTTTCCCCAAAGAATCATGGGAACTATAGTTTCCCCTCACAGAGCTACAGTTCTCAGCACCCTTAAACTACAGTTCCCATAAGTCTTTGGAGGAAGTCATGTGCTTTAAATGTGTGTTGCATGTTCTTCAAAAGTATGGTGTGTATCTGCATGGGGATTCTGTTGAATGTATGAACCATCTCCCTTAAAGGACTGTTATGGAGCTGGCATTTGGTGCCGATCTTCCTGTGATGATTTGTAAGGCTTACCTGCATATGCAAATCAAGATTTCATGATGTCACACCCTGTGTGAGTCTGTTGACCCTAGACCCTAAATCAACATGTACAAGAGCTCTTCATAAGGCTCCTCCTTCCTTCTTATATTGACTTGTGGAACACTCAGCCACAAGGAGTAGCAAGCATGTTACGGTGTACCGTATACAGCAGTTGAGCTCAAAAGAGAGTGAGGCAAAACGGTGAAAGATGGAATGTGGGCTGCATGGTCAGTCCAGAGAGGACTCCCATCAGGTAAAGGTCTACAGTGAGAAGACAGCAGAGCATTTTGCAATTTGTACTTGCTGTTGCTTTGTGCCACGTGGTGTAAACACAGCTTGTGTCATCCTGTATTTGGTGAGCAGAATTGTGTTGCCTCTACAAAGCTTGTACATTTGCCTAGAAAGTGCAAAAGCTGTGGGAACGTGCTGTAGATGTTTGTCCTGGTGTTAATGAGCAAAATATCTAGAGCAGCGCTGTGCAGTACATATATTAAGGCTAAGGAACTGCAACATTCTGAAGGCTATTGTGAGTTCCAGAAGTTATCCTTGTTCTAATGAAAAAAAGTTGGAATTCATTGGCAGTGGTGGACAAAAGTATTTTTGGTTGGGTGGGGCTGTGTGACATCACTTTTTGTATGGGGAATTCCGAATCTAAATGTGCAGGTCATACTCTGTTAGTTGGGTGCAGTGTGAAGAGGCACCCAAGTTTGCCTTATTTTCCTGAACTTGATACAGGGGAAGTTCAGCTGTTGGTGTGACTCATTATGGCTGTGGTTTAACCCTGGTGGATCTTCTTGCAGAGCAGCCATGGAGGTGGTGAACATGATGGAGCAACCCATCAAGGTGACGGAATGGCAGCAGACATACACCTATGACTCGGGCATCCATTCCGGGATGAACACCCAGGTGCCATCGGTGAGCAGCAAGTGTTTGGTGGACGACGACGACCTGTATGGCAAGCAGTACACCATTAAGAAGACCACCACTTACAGCCAGGCTGGAGCTGGGCAAGCCCAAGCCCAGGCACAAGGTGAAACTTCACTTATGTGCTTATTACGTGGATCCTACATGATGGGAGTCAATCGAGTTTCTATTGAGTCAATCTATGGTTTCTATTGAATAACAAAAGGAAGTCTCGCATCTGGGTACTGACTCAGACCCCCTTAGCTTGAGCAAGGCTGCTGCAGTGGCAGACATTTCAGTGGTGCTCTGTGCAACACTCAAATTTGGCAGCCCCACCTTTCACACTCTGTTCTGAACCATTGTTGTGGTTCCCTCCAGCAGCCAGTGTTAGAAGCTGGGATAGGAAAGCCAGGAGCCAAATGGCTCCTGGGACCTGGGTTATAGGTGCCAAAGCAGAATGTCTAGTCGCCATTTGGGGCGGTGGGGTTTGGCAACACTTTTTATTTCTTATTTTGATAAGCATGAACTAATACACAATTCACATAAGTGACACATTGTTAATTGTAGAAGTGAAAAATGATGGGAGACGAGAGAGGCAGGTGTAGCTAGGCGTCTGGCCAGGGCGGACCCTGAGAGCCTATTTTATTGAATATTGCAAGCATTGCCACAGGTGGGCCTGTGGCTGATTGGTTGATACATAGACACAGAAACTTGTAATTGGTTACATTTTAGCAGAAATTGTAATTGGTCACATTTTAGCAGAAATTGTGAATACATGTTTAATTTGGTGTTTACAGTAAAAATATTGGTACCAAACTTCAGTTTTCGAAACACTCTACCCTTCATTGTTAAACATATTTTCTATCCTTAACATATTCTTTGAGGCTTCAAAGCACATATATTTCAGTAATCCTTGAATTTCAGCCAGGCTCAAAAAGTGGCCCCCAGATTTTTTGAGGTACTCGCAAATGAAGAACCTTTAGGCGCAAAATGCACCTGGCGCCCTGCTATTTTCGAACCCTGCCTGCAGCGTGGAGCCCAGTGCGACTGCACTGGTCACCCTACCCTAAAACCACCTCTGGTTGCTGCACCATGAACCTTCAGGCCACGCCCTTGCCTGAGGTCATGTGATGAAGCAGCGTTGCATATTGCCACTTCACCCTGTTGGGTCTCCTGAGGAGGTTTACAAGGCAAGCATAAAATACAATACTGAAGTCACCTCCGTTGTAAAAGAGAGAGACACAGACTTATTTTACCGGGTGTTATAGTGCCAGATTAAATCTCACCAGCACTGTATCCGAACACACGCCAGACTCTAATGCCATTTTTTAAAAATAAAAAAAGCCAATAAGAAGGAAAAAAAATGGGTGCTAAACTTTCCAACCGCATAGGTAGGGAATCTGGAAAAACGGGCACTGCAGCAGGGAAAAAAAGCTCTGCTGTTGGTAACTGACAGCCTGCTTGCAGAAAGCATAGGTGGTTTGGGTGATATGGAAGAAGGCATTCCATAAAGAAAGTAGGCTCCTCAGACCTGGACCTACCTTTTTCTAACATATATTTTGTATGGCTGGCAGCACTGCTGTTGCAACCAACCCACCCCAGGTCAGGCTGTAACTCTTTACTTTATGATGATGATCATACTAAAAATTCTTACTTGCCATCAGTGGGTCCCAACACTAGTGTGCTCTAAGAGGCTAGGACTCTGGATGTGTAGGGCTTTAAAGGTTAAATCGGCTCTCAGAAATTACTATCACGGACCCAAGAGACGCCTTGTTCCAGCAGGGCAGTATATCCAGACAGTTCTTACATTTTTGCAAGAATGCCACTTCTGTGTGATTACTTCCCATGCTGTGATTAGTTCCCATGAGAGTGCATGTTAGTGGCTAGTTTAACCACAATGTTGTCACAGAAAGCAGAACGTTTCAGTTGATCCCACATGAACTGGTGGCATCTGAATCTTGGGACGTGACCTCACTGCTCATGTAGCATAAAAACTGGTTCTCAGCCTTGTGAAATGGGAAATCTGGATTCAAATACAAATTCTGCCATAGTCCCATCAGGTGGGACAAGTAACATTGCCTCAGCTGTGGTTCTCCAGCTATGAAATGGAAAGAATACCTCCCGGTAGGATGTTGCGAAGGTGGACTTGTACAAGGACGGAGAAGTCTGTAGCTCAAGGGTGTTTCCACAGTAACCCAGAGAAGCTAATTCTCCTTTGTTCTTTTCACTTTGCTACATGGGAACTGCAACTTGAAGTATGAACAAACCCATGCCTATCGAAAGTACCAAAGGGTATGCATTTTTGTGATTTCCCCCCCCCAAAAATAAATGCATACTCTTGCGCAGGCATCTTTGCGGAAATGTTCTTCTTTTGTGAAGAACGCATATTGCAAGTGACTGACATCACAGATTTTGCAAAACAAATTCGGTGCCTGTAAAATTTTGCAATGTGATTTCGGTAAAATGGAAGAGGATCAGGAATCAGGGAGAGCAAATTTTGTCCTGTCTTTTCACTGAGATAAATACAGAAGAGACTTGTAGGAGACTGCAGAGAGACAGTCACATCTGCAGGTAGAGGCAGCAAATGGCTGTGATTCTCTGTGTAGCACAGCAATCCAGGTTGCTGCAATAATTTAGGCACGTCAACACCTCCCCCCCCCCCAAATCCCTGTGTATATTTTTCCAGTGCAAACCAGTCCCCATTTCCTACCTCCCTTTCATGTTTTTAATTAAGCAGCTTTGTGTTACAACTGCCTAATCGCACTAGCTAATTAACTCCTGCCTTATCTCTTGGCTCACATGTGAGGACTCCTGCACCTCGCAGAGCTGAAGCAGTTTCATGAACCTCCCTGCGAGGCGGATGGAAATCCTGGTTGGGATTTCCTCTGTGCTAATCCTGTCCCGCTCACCCTCTTTTGCAGCGGATTTGGAGTCCCACCTTGCCATGACCCGTGCCCAGCGCGTCCGGGCTGCCATGTACCCGGAGACGGTAGAGGACCGCTCCCTTCTCATCACCACCCAAGTGGAAGGGCAGCAGACAAATGTTCAGCGACTGGCCGAGCCCTCCCAGATGCTCAAGTCGGCCATTGTGCATCTCATCAACTACCAGGATGATGCTGAGCTGGCCACCCGCGCCATTCCCGAACTCACCAAACTCCTGAATGACGAGGATCCGGTAAGGCTCTAGACCTCTGTGACTTGTTGGAGTCAGTTTGCCTAGCAGAGTGGAGTGTAGTTGGGATGTCCGTGGTCCCTTACGTGAAATGGTGTATACTGTGCTTCCACTGAAATTCTGCAACTTCTCTGCACCAGAATCTTCAGTTTCAGTCTTCTTCAATTTACCACCCCACAAAAAAATACCAATTGTGCCTAGCTCTTAACAACTGCAAAGGTTTTGGCAATTTCTGGTGAAATCCTGGAAGCCCAAGAGGCTCATGAATAGCATTGTTAGCACGTAGAAGAACTTCAGGCCCCTTGACACACATACCCCATGACTCGCAGACGCAGACTGGATCATGTAAAGAGATAAATCATTCTGATTGTGTAACTAACACAGGGTGCAGAATTTGGCCACGCTTGGTGTTGAACGCTGGAGCTTTTAGGGCTGTCATCATCACCAGCGATATGTAAGATGCATCATAAAGAGAGGAGTGTCATTTTTAATGTAAATAAGTATATAGGGAATTTTTAATTTTGTCTACCGCGTCCGCCCCTTGGTGTTGATGTAGTACATCTTGTCTGGTCTTTGACCACAATAAATATTGATTGCAGCACAATAGAACTGGGTGTTCAGCAGAACTCACTGCAGCTCCCTGTTTCGTCCTTTCAGCTCCCCTCTTACCTTCATTCCTCTTAAATTCGTTGCCTCCATTCCTTCCAGGTCGTGGTCAGCAAAGCAGCCATGATTGTGAACCAGCTGTCCAAGAAGGAGGCCTCGCGCCGTGCTCTGATGCAGTCCCCTCAGATAGTCGCTGCCGTGGTCCGAACCATGCACAGCACGAGCGACCTAGACACAGCCCGCTGCACCACCAGCATCCTCCACAACCTGTCCCACCATCGCGAGGGCCTGCTGTCCATCTTTAAGTCCGGGGGCATCCCAGCTCTTGTGCGCATGCTCAGGTGAATCTGCGGCCCTTGGCGCATCCCATGGATGCCTTTAAAATCATAGGAACGTAGGACACTGCCCTATGCAGAGTCAGACCGTTGGTCCATCTATTGTCTACACTTGGCTGGCAGCAGCTCTCTGGGCTTTATCTAGGGTTCTGTTCCAGTCGTACTTCTAGATGCCAATGATCAAGCCTGGGAGCTTCTACATACAAATCAGATGCTCTACCATGAACTACAGTCCTTCCCCAACCCTACAGGACTTTCTGAATTTCCAGCACTCAGCAGAGCTTTACCCTCACTTCCCCCATTTTTGGAAGAGCCTTTTTCAAGAGTAAAGCTTTGAAATCCAAACAATGTATAGGACGTCTGCCTGGGCTGCATTTGCACTAGGTATTCAGCTCAGGTTCTTGGTGGGTTGTGGTTGCAGAAGTTAAGGATGGTATTCAACTAAGTTCATGTGCTAGCCCAACACGATTCCCCCCCCCCCCTGCACCGCTCCCAGATCTGCTCTGGTAGGTCGGGAGAAAGTCCAGAACATATTTAGAAAGGTGTGGGAGTGGGGAGGAGAAATCCTTGCACTGATGGAGCATCAACCTTCAATCTTTGGTTTGTGCCAGGGCTCAGCCCTGAAACCTGTCATGTCCCATTGTGCATGTACATAATCCTCTATATTACCAACAAGTAATTACAAGCAACCCACCCACACCTGATATTACAGGGAAGGGCCATAGTTACTTGATCCTTCTCTACTTCTTAGCTTTACAAATAGCTGACCATGTCCCGGTGGCCGGTTAACTGTCTCTTGAGTTGCGCAAATAGAACTAAAACATCCTAACTTCAGCCACCCCCAAATTCCCAGGCACACCTGAGCAGTATGCTGCCGCTCTCTCTTCTGTTATGCACGTCCTGCTATTCCTTTGCTATGCAAGCCTTGCTAGGCACCTGAGCTGCCGTGGCAGCTTGCCAGGTGAACGTCCACACCCAGCTGGCATAAAATGGAGCTGATGAGCAGTTGCCTTAACATGGAGGCGTTGCCTTTGTTTTTTGAAGCACAAGCCTCGGCGTGCTGTAGCTGAGCCTTGCTCGGTTTCCATTACTGCTTTTCCACAGTTTAGAAGTCCTGCACCCACTGCACCCTCTTCATACCTTGGCACCTTCTTTAATAGCTTCTCTGTGTGCCACAGTGGGACCGGCATCTTCTGTGGCAGCCCCACAACGGAGTTGGCAGCAAAATTGTCCCATCTTCTTGATGTTGCTCTCAACTGAGCGCCCCGAGAAAGGAGAGGAGAAGCCAGGGAGTGGGGACATAACTTAAGTGCCTGGCAGGTGCATACGACTGCTAAGCCAAGGGGCTTTATTTTAAGTATGTGCAGTGAGTCCCACTCTTTTTCCACTGCAGTTCATGTATGAATCGTTGCCTGTCTTGACCCCCTTTGGCTGGGAATTCAAATAATATAATTTTTTGTCTTCCAATGTTTCCCACCTCTTGACGCACAGCTCTCCTGTGGAGTCAGTCCTGTTTTATGCCATCACCACCCTTCACAACCTGCTGCTGTACCAGGAAGGTGCCAAGATGGCCGTGCGCCTGGCAGATGGCCTTCAGAAGATGGTTCCCCTGCTGACCAAGAACAACCCAAAATTTCTTGCCATCACCACCGACTGCCTGCAGCTGCTTGCCTATGGGAACCAGGAAAGCAAGGTAAAGGGGGAGCTGTGCCACTAAACTAGGATGCTTCTCTTACATGGAGTGCAGGGCAGGAGAGACCCTGGGATCCAGTAACATAGGGCCTTAATTGGTGCTCAGAATATAAGCAAGTCTTCCCTACTCATGTTTGAGTTTGGGTTGCGTCAGCTTCTGTCTACAAACAGCAAGGAAAAGGCTACATTTCATGGGTTTTGGGGGGGGGGAGGATGAAATGGAGAAAACATGCCCTAAGTTCTGGGGAAATGATTGAATGGACAGGTGCCATTCTCGGTGCACGCCCAGAGAAGCAGGAGATCATCGCTCTGTGTGCTTGCTTCTGCAGCTTATCATTCTGGCCAATGGAGGCCCCCAAGCCCTTGTGCAGATTATGCGCAGCTACTCATATGAGAAACTGCTGTGGACCACCAGCCGCGTCCTCAAGGTCCTTTCCGTCTGCCCCAGCAACAAACCAGCCATCGTGGAAGCCGGTGAGTGGCTACAGGGGTGGAACGCTTTGTTAGGAGTCTGGAAAAGGGGTGCTTCATCTGGTGTCACACTTTGCCCTCTTCAACAGCTGATGCCTCAAGAGTGCGCTGTGGCAATTGGTTCTCTTCGTTAACTGTGCAAAGTATGTTCCCTAAATTTGCACTTTGCATTTGAGAACGTGCAAAGCGATACAGGAATGCTCAGCTTTCAGTACCTTCCCAGGAACTAGTTCAGCATATACAAATTGATTAGAGGATACTGTTTCTTTAAAAGCTCAGAGCAACCATGGGTCTTGCAAGTGGGGTTTTCCAGGCACTGATCAGGGCAATGCTATCGTTGCTTCATCATTGCTATAGACTAGGCAAATAGCTAGCCTTTCAGTTACAGTAAGACCTGTGCACAGTCATTCTACTAGTAAGCAAAGAACATCACCCCACGGTCTAGTGCTGAAAGAGTTAGACTTAGAACTTGAACAAGATCTTTGCCTTTGACATTCTTAAATCCTAAGCCCCTGTGGGCAGGACCTGACCTCTTACTTGTGTACGGTGCCTGGTTATTGTAAGGATTTAAACATAATGCAGCATTTGGCGAGTCACTTCGCTAGCCTTGGTTTCCTTACCTGTATAATTGAAAAAAGCAGTGATCAGACTTCCTCTTGAGCATAGTCTTGAGCACACAACAAAGATTTGTGTCGAGGAAATGCTCTTAGTGTTGCTTCATTATATATATCAACCTGCAAAACATTAATTAGAGCTGTCGGACTCCCTCTCGCAGCCTGTCTTGGCAGTTTGTGCCGTGCATGATAGCATTGCTGCAGCTGTTCTGTGAGCTACATCCAGCTTCCTTTCCAGCAGGGAAGACAGTGTTTAAATGCTAGTTATTTAGTGGTGGTTTAACACTGTTTGGACACACACTCCTTCTTGTCCAAATAAGCAAAGTAAAAATAAATAAATTACAATTTTATATCTCTTTTCTTCTTCTTTCTCTCCCCGCCCCCCAACACATCCCAACAGGAGGCATGCAAGCTCTGGGAAAGCACCTGACCAGCTCCAGCCCAAGGCTTGTGCAGAACTGCCTGTGGACTCTGAGGAACCTCTCAGATGTGGCCACAAAGCAGGTGAGCAAGACTGGGCAGGGCCTCATGCATTCTGCAGCAGTATATTCCACGGGCACCTTTAATTTGAACCACCCTTAAGCCCCACCCAGTAATTGTTCCTAATAGTTGCAGAGTCATGACCAGCAATCTGCTTCTGTTGGAGGATCACTTGGAGAAGGGAGTGGAGGAGTGGGGAATAGGGCAAGGCTCCATCCCCAAAGGGCTGCGGAAAAGACTTGATGATCCTTCACTCCTCTTTTTTGCTCTTGCGTTAGCAACTAGAGGGCCAGGTGACATTCCTCTGTGGCCATATTTGTCTTAGGGGATTCCAGCAGACGACCCTGGCCTTAGGGTCTAGCTAGCTTCTGATCTGGAGAGGTTGTAGCAAAATTTCATGACACTCCTGTTTGAGAAAGGGGAGTTTGAGAGACAAACATGTTGGAATACTTCTCCCCACACTCCTTTGTTCCCTTTAACAAAATTGTCTGGCCCCGTGGTGTCATCTCATGACTTTTTCTATCCCACCTACAGGAGGGTCTTGATGGTGTCCTGAAGATCCTGGTGAACCAGCTGAGTTCGGACGACATCAACGTGCTGACCTGTGCCACCGGCACCCTCTCCAACTTGACCTGCAACAACAGCAAGAACAAGACCCTGGTCACTCAGTCGAACGGAGTGGAAGCCCTGATACACACCATCCTCCGGGCAGGAGACAAAGAGGATATCACCGAGCCGGCTGTCTGTGCTCTGAGGCACCTCACCAGCCGGCACCCAGAGGCTGAGATGGCCCAGAATTCCGTGCGGCTGAACTATGGCATCCCCGCCATCGTCAAGCTGCTTAATCAGCCCAATCAGTGGCCGTTGATCAAGGTATGAGTGGAGGGAGGCCATTGGCTGAGCAGTTATGCATATACGTACATAGTGTACCTTTCTTCAACCGTATCAGGCTCAGATTGCTAAAGCAGTGGCTTTTCACATGTTCAGGAAAACAATCTAGCACAGTCCTAGGAGGCTGTGCCATGTCAGAATGGGCGGTCATGGTTAAATCTTTCTCCATGTCAGAAACTCCCTGACCATCACAGAAAGCTACTGTATTAGGGGTTGTAGTAGTTTAGCTTTCTCCTATGCGCTTCTCTCTTGGCTGTGCCAAGAGGTTTCATCAATACCAGGGAGCGTTTGATCACGTGGGTCTCCAACATTTTTTAAATATCATTTTTCTTTATTGAAAGATTAAAAAGTACGTAATCACAAGTGCACAGAGTAAGATAAGACACAAAAGAAGAAAAAGAAATAGCACCCATGTTAGAAAACAAAACATTACAAGAAATGGTTATTGTAGTTAACCAGACTATAACCTATTACTGTATTTATATTGTTGATTTTGTCCATGGCAGGTTTACAGTTCTACCCAACCTGTTCATGTGTAGTGAGTTTGTACCTATCTTCAATCTAATCATGGAAGGGAGCTGCATTTTTATTTTTCCAGTTCATCAATACCCGACTTTTTGCTCCAGTAAGGGTGCAGAGAGTCAATTCATATTGTCCCTTCATTAGATTCCATGTATTGGGTTTATAATTCAAAATCACATGATCTCCATTAAGGTGGTACAGCCCGCCTAATACTACTTTCAGCTAAGCTACAGGGGGCTCCTTGTCGCACTGTGGAATTTGAATTTGTGTGCTGGGGAATGATGCTGTGGATGTAGGAAAGATGGGAGCAATCTGCTTAGATGCCCAAGATCTGTATGGCCGGTTGGTATAACGCAGTGGCTAAGTGCATTTACCTGTTCGCTAGGAAGGCTTTGCTTCCAAATTGCAGCTCGGCTGCAAGATAATTGGGCAGCCTTCGACAGAGCAGCCTCCTCTGTAATATGGGGGTGATGAATAACACCAGCCAACCTTTCATGCTGGTTTGTAGATTGCTTAGATGACGCAAGTGCTGAAGGACGTGGTGCTTTCCCCTTACATAATCTTACAGCAGGCATGGGGTCTCTAGGTGCAGATGGGAGAAGAGAGTCTTCCTCCTGGAAGAAGGTTGAGGGAAGGGGGTTGGTGGGTATGAGAGAGAGGAATCGCTCTGTTGGCTAGCCTAACCCAGTGGTGCTCTTGTGTTTGGTATTAATTTGGAGCAAAGGTGCAGGGACCGCCTTGTTCTGCTCTGTTTTCTGACTTCAAATGCCGAGGGTGGGGTAGGGATGGGGAACGCCAGCACCTTGCAGAGCTTCCTGGTTTTGCCCTTGGCCAGCGTCCTCAAGGTGTGCCTCTTTCCTTCTTCTCCGTGCTCATAGGCTACCATCGGCCTCATCCGCAACCTGGCTTTGTGCCCAGCCAACCACGCCCCCTTGCAGGAAGCCGCCGTCATCCCGCGCCTGGTTCAGCTGCTGGTGAAGGCTCACCAAGACGCCCAGCGCCACGCAGCCGCCGGCACACAGCAGCCCTACACAGTGAGAGGCCAGGGAGGGTGCTGGCTTGGGCATGGGATCCTAGCCAGCTGAAAGCCCCCTTAATACAGCCGGTCCCTGTTTTCGTTTCATTTTGCACCTCTGGAGCAATAGTCGCCTTCGGTGTGGCAATGACATGTGGGGTGCAAGCCAAGGAGCAGGCAGCTCTGCATATCCTAACATATTTCTTTCTCATTCAGGATGGAGTAAAGATGGAGGAGATCGTGGAAGGCTGTACGGGGGCATTGCACATCTTGGCTCGCGACCCCATGAACCGAATGGAGATCTTCCGCCTGAACACCATCCCGCTCTTTGTGCAGGTGGGCGCATCCAAGAGGAGGGGAGGAATGCCATAGGGATGTGTGGGTGGGACCTGGCACCCTTGAGTCAGGTAAACTAGACTTTGTGCAGAGAGAAGCAAATCCCCATGAAGCTTTCTTGGTGGCTCTTGTCCAAATTGCGCCCCCCCCCCCAATTTTAGCCTAGTGTTTCCTGCACACACCATTCTAACTTCCTCAAAAGAAAGGCAGGATACTTGGATACTTGGATACTATGTAATCATGAGGTCCTTTGAAAGCACCACCTGTATTCTCTTTTTTAAAAAATATTTTTTATTTGGTTTCACTTTTAACATTTGCATTCATATATAAATCATGGTCATATACAAATAGGATTCTCTGAATCCCTAGAGTTCCCTTCACGGGTTCCATAGTTACTCTTTTTTCAACTGCATTGTATAATGTTCTCTGTATTTCCTTAAAACTCAATTGTTACCATAGTTCTTGTTACATTGCAAGTGTTGTTAAAATCCTGCCAATGTTTTTAATTGTTTATAGCGTTCTTCTAAATAGCTTATAAATTTCCCCTATTCTTTATTGAATTTGTTGTCATCTAGGTTTCTGATCTTCTCAGTCATTTTTGCCATTTTGGCATAGCCAGTCATCTTTGTTAACCATTCTTGTCTGATAGGGACTATGTCTTCCTTCCATCTCTGGGCCAGAAGTATCCTTGCAGCCGTCGTTGCATACATAAACAGTCTTTTCTACTCCTTTGGTATTTCTGGACCTAACATTCCTAATAAAAAAACTTCTGATTTTTCAACAAAAGTTATTTTAAACATTTTTTTCAACTCATTATAAATCATTTCCCAATATGCTTTCGTTATCTTGCACGTCCACCACATATGGTAGGATGCGCCTTCTTTCTCTGCATTTCCAGCCGATATTTGTAGTTGTTCTATATACTTTTGCTAATTTAGTAGGAGTTAGGTACCATTGGTACTTAGCATCACCTGTATTCTCAAGGCCTTGCTCATCTCCCTATCTTGCTTGTGTAATTTGGCTTGAATCAGGTTTTTGTGTGTATGTGTGTTCTTGCCATTTAATAACAACAGCAGTTGAATGTTTGCCATGCACCCACTGCACCAAGGCATTGTATGTAAAGTAGGGTTTCGTAGTCCTTTGCTAGCAGGGTCACAATACACAAGGAACGTTGAGGAAGGGCAGGGAGCAAAACGGAATGAAATAGAAAACATTCTCTTGCTTACACTTCCTGCCTTTGTTCGCTTGCCCCCTGACTGCAGCTCCTGTACTCTCCAGTGGAAAACATCCAGCGTGTGGCAGCTGGTGTTCTGTGTGAACTGGCGCAAGATAAGGAAGCAGCTGACGCCATTGACGCAGAGGGGGCCTCAGCACCGCTGATGGAGCTCCTCCACTCCCGGAACGAAGGCACAGGTAATGGGCTGTGTTTGTGCATTTCTCCCTATAAGATAAAGAGTTCTGTGTGGTTCCCTTTGCTGTTGCATGCTCCAGCTTCCTCCATTCAACAGTTCAATTAGCTTAATTACCTAGTGTTGAAAATGCGTTAGAGCAAACATTACAAGAGTGATTAAACGTGTGAGAGTGGCAAATGGTTTTGGGGTTTGTATATACAAGGCAGCATGGGCTTACTCAGAGTTAAGTCATTCCAAGCAGGCAACTGTTTCCTCTCTGAGAAAGGAAAATGCAGCATTTGGCTTTTCCAGTGAAATGGAATTGATTAAAAGGAAGATGAACAAGGACTGTGTTGGATCTCAAGCTCATCCGTAGTTTAGCACGACACGGACAGGGCCAAACAAATTCCAGCAAGCCTTAGATTGCATGCTTCCCTTTCTCTTGTCCTCCTTCTGAGTTGCTGGGAGGAAAAGGTTTGGAAGCTTTCACTTCATCTTTTGCATAACTGCTTCCTTTTGTCCAAACTTGGTATTGTGGTTAGTATTAACTGAAGTAATGATTTCAAGTTGGCTTATTACAAACAAGCTATAGTTAATGCTCACATTGCACTAAACTATGGCTTAGTGTGAAGCCTGAATGCAGGCAACGTTTTTTCTCTGGGAACATGTCCAACTTGGAGAAAAAAAACTGATGAAAGTTGTTCCATGGTCTGGTCGTGTCCTATTTTATTCACTATTTTTGCTGGAGATAAAAATTGGAAGAGACTTGTTGGTGACCAGTGATCTTTTTAATGCGACAAAGGATCCAGGAGTTATGCAAGGATTTAGCTGGGTGACCTCATGAACTGAGCAATAGAAATTTGACAGTGAATAGTACAGAGTATGAGGGTGTGTATTTGATGACAGTCAGCTGGCTGAAACGACAGATGAAGAAAGGATATTAGTTGCAAAATGCCTGTGAGCTACTGATGTGATGCAGCAGACATTGAAGGCAGTTCTCGGATTCACTGGGCTTTTCTAGCAAGGATAGATCAGGCAAAGGAAAAGGAAGCCGAGAAAAGGAATAAAATCCACCAAGGTGGTAAAACACAGCCATTGCCAACATAGGTGTTAACAAAATGGGAGATTTGCTTAAGGGCCTCTTGATTTCACCCCCTCTCTCCCTCTAGCTACATACGCAGCAGCTGTGCTGTTCCGCATCTCGGAAGACAAGAACCCGGACTATCGGAAACGCGTCTCTGTAGAACTTACCAATTCGCTCTTCAAACACGATCCTGCCGCTTGGGAAGCAGTGAGTGTCTATAATGTTTTGGCAGGGAGGGGCTAGTGTGACAACTTGTAGCCAGAGCAGACCTTGCCCCCACCTTCCCCCAGTCTTCTCACTCACCTTCAATTTGCTTGCAAAATGTATATTCTTATTTTGGACGTTTGATGAATGACTTCTGGAAAATCAAGATGTGCAGAGTACTTACAAGTTGACGGTAGTGTTCTAACATACAATATTGGGACTTTGGGAATAAATAAACTACCCCGCAGCATTTAAAACTTGAAGATATTTTGGAATCTCTGGCACCTGAGTCTCACTTCATTCCTGGGCAATTTGGTCCTAACATACCGTATTTTTCTGTCTATAAGACACCCCCATGTATAAGACACCCCCTATTTTTGGGGACTGCGATTTAAGAAAAAATACGTGTATTTTACTATCCGTGTATAAGACACTGTGTATAAGACGCCCCCAAATTTTTGACATTATTTTTTAGGGGGGAAACCTAGTCTTATACACGGAAAAATACGGTAATTGGTCATAAGAGAACCGGAAGGGATTACTGGGTCATAAAGACAAACCCTTTGCCTGTTGCAGGGACCCTGCTTCAAGCAATGTTATTAGAGAGAGAGAAATGCCTCACCTCTTCATGTTCAGTGGTGTTAACAGCCTTGGACAAGGGTTTAAAATTTAACTTAAGTGTTTTGCCCAAGACACTCAATCGCCTCATGAGGTGACTCCCACCATAGCAGTGTTGTTCCAGTTGTGTTCTAGGAAAACCTACATTTGTTCCTGCATCACACGCTTGGGACCAAAGAATACATTTCCCAGGAAACAACCTTTCGATATAGCAATTTATTTATTTATTTTTAAATGAAGCCCAGCAGTGGTTTCTGGAGGGAGGGGTGTTGAGTGCTCTCCACCTGCAGGACAAATGGCGGCTGTGGGAGCAAATTCCATCAGGAGAACAGCATGAGAGTAAAAGGCTTGCCCTCCTCTCCTTTCCCCCCACCAAACTGCTTCACTGCTTCAATCAGTTTGGCACCTGCACTTCATTAGAAACTAAAATGCTTGACCATGCAGCCATAGTTGCCTGCGCAACTTGTGAATCGGCCCTCACTTCACATGGGCCAGCGGCAAGACATAAAATACCCTGGTCAGCATCCCATGTGACCTTGAATGTACTCAACTTCCTTAAAGTAACCCAGTTGGATGTTTGCCCAGCCCATTGTTTGGTGGCCTCCAGTGACCTGTTGTCATCATCCTTTCCCTCAAGCTCTTGTTTCCGTGTTTTGTTACCCACGAAAGTTAACGTGTTTTTTTCTGCCCGGCGAACAATCTAAACCTGATTGGCCAAGTTCAGGACAGTGGTTGGAATCATTTTAGAGAGCTTCACTTGCATGAATAATTTGAAAATGGTCAAAGTGGCCAAAGGGACTAACAGTACATTAAAAACAGTCAGAGAGGCCTGCTCATGGTGGACCACTTGCTTAGCAAGTATAGCCTCCAAGCCTCTACCCCGGGACAGAAAAGCCTGTGTCTCTCTATCTTACACCCATCATGCCTGATCATTGGCCAGCCAGCTGGGGCTGATGGGAGTTGGAATCCCATCTGGAGGGCCACAAGTTCCCCACCTCTGCTGTATCCCATCAACTCTGGGTTTGGGGTGGTCACTTACTCATGGGCTAGGAGTTCAGCAGACTGGGTTTTCCCTTGTCAAGCATTTGTGGATCCTGGGGGTCCACTCCCACCCTGGTCTCTGGGCACAGGCAACCCAGATGTTTGCAGCTCTCTTAGCGGCACAAACTCAGCTAAAGAAGATACTGGCCCACAAAGCGGTTGTCCTGAGGTTGCCATGGGAAACCTGAGTTTAGATTACCCCAAGAGCATCTTTGGGTTAACATGTGGTCTCAGCAAGGCTTCTGCTACCATGTTGTGTGAACATCCGTCTCTTCTCCACAGGCCCAGAGCATGATACCCATTCATGAGCCATACGCAGATGGTAAGTATGAGCTGCCAGCCTTCCTGTCCCTGGGTCCCCATTCCTAGGAGGTGGGGAGGTGGGAGCTGGCTCGGAGCAAATGGAGTTTGGTGAGGCACTGCCCAACTTTCATCAAAAAAACCAGCCTTCACTGCCTGCTCTCCTATAACATTTAAGCACATGGGACCTTCTCCTTTTCCGTTGCAATAGAGCTGGATGGAGGTTACCGCAGCATGTACCCCTCTGACATCCCCATGGATCCTATGCATATGGACATGGACATGGACGGGGACTATCCCATGGATGCATACAGCGATGGCGTGCGGGGCGCTTACCCGGACCACGTTCTTTCCTAAGGTGCTCTTTGGGCAGGGCTCAAGGTAAGCGCATCTCCAGATGCATTTTGGAACTGGACAGTTACTTGAATAAAAATCCAACAGAGAACGGAGACAGTATGCGTGTTCCTGGGGGTACAAACACTCTCTGTGCCCTTTTATTTGCCTGCAAAAATGTCTCTCTGTTGTTGTGTTTTCTCTGCTCCAAATGAAAATTGATAACCTGCAGGTGTGATTTCTCTAGAGAGGCCTGGAGAAAATCCTGAGCTAAAATCAAGGGAGACACGAGGATTAATTTTTAAGCCCAGTTCAAATGGCATGGTAAATGAGAATTCGTCTAGACTCACTCACACACACCATTTTTCTCCTGTGCAACCGCAGCAAGAAGTTTGAAGTTTTTGCTTAACCGTAGCATGCCGTGTCTTCTGAACCAAGAAACTAAGTGGCATTGACTATCATATGTTTGAAACAAGCCAGCTTCCAAACATGGCACATGAAACTTGGCTTGCTCTGCAAACTTTGGTCAAACATTAGCTGCAGTTGTTAGGATTCGGATGTAACACTAAACTGTGGTTAACTGAAATTGGAAGGAACAGCTTTCAAGATCCTGCTGGCTATGCTGGAGGGGAGAAGAAAGGAGGGGGAGCCCAGGCTTGTTTCCTGTCATGGTATCCAAGCATGGCTTTTATGTGGTGGTCTCTCCCCACCCCCAATTCCTAGACAAAACAAAGCTTTGCAGGTTTGCTACAAGCAGAATATTTTTTGAGTCAGACCAAATGTCCGCCCGCTCCAACTGTTTATCTCCCAGCAGCCTCCATCCAGTTGCCCCTCTAAGACATGGTAGGGCTCCTGCAGCTTGTCCCTAGCTTCTAGTACGAAGAGAAATAAATACTGCTGTTTCACTTTTGGCTGTTGTGGCTAATGCCCATTGGTAGACAAGTCCTTTGCGAATTTGTCCAAAAGTTCCCATTGTGTTGCCTCCAAAGTTGCTTATTTTCAACACCTACTGGTGGAATGGCTATCCCAAAAGAGAGATAAATATTTGCGCCTGAGATCTAGAAATTTGCCAGTGCCTAAAAACAAAAGGGGTTGTTCTTGACAGCCCGACTGCCAAATTGTCTTCCTGGCTAAAATGGAGGTTGCTACTCAATTGACAAGGAACCAAGAGACCTTTTGCTCGTCAGACAAGGCTACTGGGCTTGATAGACCAAGCAGTCTGACCCTGATATATAAAGCAGCTTCCTATATCACAAACAGAGACGTGCTCTCTAGCATTGCTGAGTTCTTTGTATGTTGCAAATCTGACATGCCCTTCTCTTCCCCCACCCCCTTCTCTTGCTCCACAGATGTTTTCTTAACACAGAAGAGGGCAGCCTCAGTGCTCAACTCCGGGGCACTTGGGAGACAGAAGTGCCTGAGAAAGATGACAAACTCTTCCTTTCCCTGCGAGGAGGTTTTATTTTCTAAAACGAAACCATTTCCCCCTCTTGTGGGCCTATGGGAAAGACCCTCCCCCCAGACCCCCCTACCCAGGACTGCTTCTAACAATCTTGTAATAACTTTTTATCGGCAGTCAGCTCCTTTCCCCCCGACTTTAATCAACCTCTCCCGTTTATCCCCTCTGCCGCTTCACCAAACTTTCCCTAAATCTGGGAAGCATTCTCAAAACTGCCATTGGATCCTTATACGAGTATTTTTCAAGCACACACACACACAAACTCCCCTCACCCCAGCCATTTGTGGTGCAAAACTAACTCTTTGCCATTTTAGATATATATATATATATATTCTCCCCTGTTTGCACTTCTAATGCGTTGTCATCTAGGAAGTGAAGAAAACGATTTCCCCTTTCTCTCTTCTACTTATTTTTTTTTAACTTTCTGGGTTTTATTTTTAAATAAAGAGCAGCCAATGGGTGTGAGAGTTTGCCAAGAAACGAACAGCTTTGCATTTCCCAGCTTCTTCATTTGTTTTTTAGCCCTTGACAAATGTCTCTGTGGGCTTTGGCGCCCCAGCTGAAGAATCTCTTAAGCCCTCCTGCAAAGAGGAACGACTAACCGTTTTAAGAAAGCTGTCCTTCTACTGACCATCTCTTGCACATTTTTAACCCCGAGTCATCCTCCTTTTCCTCTCTCCTCCCCTCACCCCACCCTTCCTGGTGATTGGCGTGTTTCTCTTCCTCCTCCCCCCTCCCCAACCCCCAACCCTCTTCCTCCTTCTAATGCATTTTTAAAAGCAGCTCTCTCAATGTGATGGCTTAAGGCTTCCACTGGAAAAGGGATCGATGTAGCTGCAAATGTACTTCAGAAGATTTTATTATTATTTCTCTAAGGGATTTTTTTGTATAGACCAAAGCTTAAAAAACAAATAAAAACTTAAACCCATCCCTGCAATGCAAATGGGCTTGATTTCTTTGTGTTAACATTAGCTTCTGAGTGGCAAACTGGAATTCTGAAGAGGGGAAGACGGCTGAGTGGAAGGAAGGGAGAAAGGACAATGGAAGAATATGCCCGGATGCAGTTTATAAGTGCTCAGGCCCTATTTCATTGGAGAAATGCAGGGTTGGCCCAACAGCCTAGTGGAAGAGGCGACTTTGAGGAGAGAGAACGAACTAGGATTGTAATAGATATATATATTGGGAAGCTGACTGACTTGCTTGATTAGGCCAGGGAAAAATTATTGGAGAGAGAATGAAAAAAAGCATTGGCCTCTCTGAGTGGTGTGCTTTGTGTTTGAGCTTGTAAATAGTTTGAGTTTCTCAAAAATAAATCAACATTGAGGTTTGGGGCACGCTACACATTCTGACTTTAACTGGTTTTAAATGCAGGTTAAATAATTTTTTAGGTGAATTGACTTAACTCATTAGGTGTGCAAGAGTAGAACTTTCAGAATCAGAAGCAGCTGTTGGAATATGTGAATTTTCTTTTTTCATGTGATCGACTTTAGCGGTAACATTACCTTCCTGAAGTTCCATATAGCCCAAACCACACTGGGACTTTTTTTATTACTTTTAATTCCATCAGCTGTCCATAAACCTTTGCACCAACCAACCCTGTTAAATGTTCTTCCCAAGGAGAGGAAAATGTGTCAATTAAAAATGTGTAAAGTTGGTAGGGAGGGGGAAGAGTTTAACAAGCCCAGGGATCAGGGAGGTCTGCCTTTTAATCCTTAAAATAAGCAGGATTTGGTGACTGCAGCAGGGAGAGAAATGCATGCCGTTCACTATACATTTCAGGATTCAGCCCTTGATGCTGGAAATGGGGTTCAAGAGCTTGGCTCTGCTGATGTCCTTGAGATACCGTTGAAGAAACTGTGTTTAGGCTTCCCATAAGAATTGTGTCACATATACAGAACAAAAGTTGCTACACCAGTCTGCACCTTGCAGTAGTATGGTTGAACGTTAACCAGTCTCCTGATGCCCTGCCAACCTGTGAAGTCATCTGTTTGATTGTAGTTCTGGCCTCTGCACACCATTTCCGGAGCGATGCTGGCTGAAGGTCATCTCACTCCCTTTACTGTTCGTGGCCTTAAAAGCCATGGTTATTTTTTCACTTTTATCCACTCATCCATGTTGAAACTGGATCTCCCACCCACTGCAGGTATGGGTGGACTAAATTCTACACTTAAACCACGCACCGTAATTGCCCACTAAAGTTGTCCAAATCCTATGTCACAGAAAGAATTCTACAAACCAGTGCAAAGGATGCAAATGAACAGACGAGTAGGCTTGCTTTGCATAGTTTTATGCCCTGAGATCTTTTGGTGAAGGGTGGTCTATGAATCTATTAAATAAAAATAAAATAGTTTATTATGCAGAGCTCTTTGTCCCATAACTTACTCGCCCACGGAAGGTCCCACCTCCGTATCCCTGAAATCGGGGTCTGTCCGTATAGCTGCGACTTCTCAAACTTCACCAGACATTCCTCGCATAAATCTCTGGCTCTACACCTGTCTCCAAGCAGTGAGTGCAAGTGGTGCCATACTTTCGCCAGCAACTGCATTTTTGGGGTGGGTGGGAGGAGACACATGTACATCTGGCAGACACTAAAGATATACATCTTTTGCTCACGCTTTACAAACACCCAGGTAAATGCAGGGGGGACCACAGGTGTTTCGGGGTGCTATTGCTTGTGCTTTTGTGGCGTTTGCTGCTGGAAACAGCTATTTGCGGCAAACGATTGCGTAAAGCGTGGAGCTGCCGTTACCCCTGTGAGAAACCACCACTCTCGAGTGGCAACTGTGTCCAAGGTAACATCCGCTAATAATAAAAATTAAAATAAATTTATTATTTATACCCCACCCACCTGACTGGGTTTCCCCAGCCACTCTGGGCGGCTATCAACAAAAAAATACAATAAAGTATCAAACATTAAAAACTTCCCTAAACAGGACTGCCTTCAGATGTCTTCTAAAAGTCAGATGGTTGCTTATTGCCTTGACATCTGATGGGAGGGCGTTCCACAGGGCGGGCGCCACTACCGAGAAGGCCCTCTGCCTGGTTCCCTGTAGCTTCACTTCTTGCAGTGAGGGAACCACCAGAAGACCCTCGGAGCTGGACCTCAGTGTCCGGGCTGAAGTGCCTCTGCTGCATTAACCCAGGGGTCAAGGCAGTCTAGCATTCTGTCTGCTGAGAAGCTCACAAAGGAGAGCAAGAGAGGCAAATACAACAAAGTTAGCGTGTGCAGACTTTTTTGTGGTTGGGTATTTACCTGCACTTAATTCAGTGACCTGGTTCTTGGGATTAAGCATGAGGGTGCTGGTGCAGAGCCTCCCCCCGCCCCCCAACCAGCTCCTCAGCTTCTTATCTCCCCCTCCCCAAGTGCACCTTATTCCTCAAGCCTGCTGGAGCAAGTTTCCCCCCCCTCCATATCCTGTGAACTCCTTAATCCCTGCAGCATGGCAGAAGGATGGAGTTAGGATCAAAGGGAGCTGGGGAGTAAAAGCTGTCTCCCTGCATGCCTTGTTTTCCAGCATCAAACTGCTCTCCCTCTGTCCTGCCGGCTTTTTAGCATGAATGGGATTTGATTTTGCAGAGATTGGATATGGGTGTAACGGAACAGGAGGAGACTAGCAAGACGACTAACAAAAAAGAGAAGGAAAGTAGCCAGGGTTCCTTCTTCAGCTATGAAAAAATGCCAGATGAGGCTATAATTATGATGCTAAACAAAGTTTTATTTCTTCCATCCCTTATGAACCAGACAAGTAAACACCTTAAAAAAAAAAATCAAGGTCAGATGAAAGTGACAAAGTATACCACAATTTTGTTGGCACACAGAAAAATTAGTGTCACACAGGAGTGCAGGATTCGGCTTAATACCAATCTCTGCTTTGACATAACAGCAAGCTGCCAACTCTTACAACTGCAGAGATGTGTGTGAAATGAAATGTCAGGAGCCAGACAGGTGGCTCAATGAGATTTCAAAGGGTTGAGGAGGGAGGGGTGCCCCACATTCTTTCTTAATTCCTTTCCAGAGTAGCAGAACCAGCAAATTAGTGTGGATGCAGAATAAATTGCAGAATCAATTAGGCGACATTTTAAAGAAGCTACCCACTTCTTAAAAGTGGGTAGGTCGTTAATGCTGCAAGCCAGTTGAAGGTGGGTTAACTTGCCAAGCTGGGTTAAATTCCACACTTCAATAATCTTCCTGTCCTTGATTAATTGGTGGGCTAGCCAACAAGTAAAAACTGGGACTGTGCGAAAGTCCCAGCTCTCCAGTGTTTTACATTTGATTCTTTTTTAAAACAAACAAACAAGGAATGGCTTTTTCTTCCACCTTGTATCCCAAGCTAGTGGATGATAGCTTCACCTTGAAAAGAAAAGTAATGGTGACATGTGCACATATCAATGTGCACTGTAAATCAAGACTGGCTTGTCCTCCAGATGTTACTAGACTATTTTCCATTATCCCTCACCATTGCCTTTGCAAGCTGGGGCTGATGGGAATTGGCATTGTGGCAAACATCTGGAGAGCCACAGATGCCTTGTTCCAGCTGTGCATGAGGTTCTGGCTTGAAGCTGACCTCATGAACCAACTGGTGAGAGGAGATACCCCATTCCTAATGTCAAAGCATGATTCAACTCCATCCTGAGCTGGTCCCGCTGCCTGGGAGTCCCACATCCACTGCCTTGCGTTAAGAGTGGCAGAATGTGAAAGTGCTGGTAATAAATATATTTGCACAATGTTCGGGTTTTGAATTAGCGGGGATGTACCTAGACTACCTTGCTAACTTGAAACTGCAATAGCATCCTCTAGCCTTGCGCAGGACTGCAGCTCGTTGCCTTGGCTGTTCTGTTCTGCACTGGCCTGTCAGTTAATACATTCTTCTCCTCACCTGGGAGACAGGACCTGTCACTTCCTGTTAATCAGGCTACAGCAAGGCAGAGAAGGAGAACTATTCCTGGCAGAACAAGCAACATGTTGTCCTGGTAGAAATAAGGTGCTGTGGATGAGAAACATTAAAATGGTGCATGAGTGCGATGCTGGAATTCATGGACCCAGATAAAACTCCCCGGCTGCTTGTGTTATGCAGCCGATAAGAAAGCTGGAAATTAAACTTGCAGGGAGATCCCCTGGGGAAATGAGCTTTCGCTCCCCAATTTGGGCACGTGCTCGTTCTCTGGGTGGCTGCAGGCGCTGCCACCCACCTGAAGCGAGCATAAGTGTATGCGTTCACATCACCTTGTTCTCTTTCCCTAGGTGAAATGAAGCAGTTTCCATTCTGCCTGCCAAAACATTGTGAATAGTACAAACCTCTTGTACGCCTTCCTGCCCACAGTCAACTCTGGCAGGCCTAGTTAAAGCAGAATTTTAAAAAATAGAGTTTTGGTGCTTTCATGCAGCACTTGGCACCCTGAGAAGTTTATCTCCAGAATATATTTTTTCCTTCCCTGGAACAGAGACCCTCTGTGGGGTGCTCAGGAGCAGGCAGAAGCAATGCCCAGGACCGTAGGTGTGCATAGCACATTTCATGTGCACCTAGGGATTCTAAGGTGAACATTTACTGAATGCAAACTCATACTCTGTCATAAATGACATTATTTTTATTCATCCTCACCAGAATCCCTGGTTTTTTGGGGACATCAAGGTGTATGTGGCCACACCCAGGACATCCTGTTAGGTCATCTATGCCCAGGATGATGAATAAGAATTGAGAATGTCCAGAGAGGAGGGGGGCAGGAAGAGAAGATAGGGCAATGGCCTAGAGTTTTATCCTTCTAGTGATGGATCAGGAGAACGAGAATGGCTCTCCAAGAGCATGTTTGGGTTCAAGGCGCATCCCAGGCTTGAAAGCAAGATTACAACTGGGCCTCAGCCCAGTAAATTACATACCTTCCAGCATCTGGGGGATCTAAATTGGAATGCTCGCTTTTTCGGTCCTGATATCTTGCGGGAGCCAGCTGACTCATGCCGACCCGAAAATGGGACATTCCAGGATCCAATCAGAAACCGGAATGTCTTCTGTAATAATAATAATACTAATAATTTATTACTTATACCCTGCCCATCTGACTGTGCCTCCCCAGCCACTCTGAGCGGCTCCCAACAGATTATTAAAAACTCGATAAAACATCAAACATTAACAACTACCCTAAACAGGGCTGCCTTCAGACGTCTTCTAACAGTCAGATAGTTGTTTATCTCCTTGACATCTGATGGGAGAGCGTTCCACAGGGAGGGCACCACTACTGAGAAGGCTGGTTCCAGGATGTCCTGCTTAAATCAGTACGGTTGAGCAATGTGAATTAAAATCAATCTCACTGCAAAGCTTTCACTCTCACATAAGCCCAGTTGAAAGTGAGCAGGCTTCCTCCTGAGCGACCTCAGGCAAACTGGTATTCTTCCCAGCTAAGAATAATTTTTAATAATAATTTTATTATTTATACCCTGCCCATCTGGCTGGGTTTCCCCAGGCACTCTGGGTGGCTTCCAGAACATATAAAATAATAATAAAACATCAAATATTAAAAACTTACTGATACAGGGCTGCCTTCAAATGCCTTCTAAAAGTTGTGTAGTTCTTTATCTCCTTTACATCTGGTGGGAGGGTGTTCCACAGGGAGGGTGCCAATGCCAAGAAAGACCTCTGCCTGGTTCCTTGTAACTTCACTTCTCTCAGTGAGGGAACCACCAGAAGACCCTCAGAGGTAGACCTCAGTGTCTGGGCTGAGTGATGGGGGTGGAGACGCTCCTTCAGGTATACTGGGCCAAGGCTTTTTAGGGCTTTAAAGGTCAACACCAACACTTTGAATTGTGCTCGGAAACGTACTGGGAGCCTGTGTAGGTCTTGGTGGCCACTCCCAGTCACCAGTCCAGTTGCCGCATTCTGGATGAGTTGCTGTTTCCGAGTCACCTTCAAAGGTAGCCCCACGTAGAGCACGTTGCAATAGTCCAGACAGGAGATAACTAGAGCATGCACCACTCTGGCGAGACAGTCTGTGGGCAGGTAGGGTCTCAGCCTGCGTACCAGATGGAGCTGGTAGACAGCTGCCCTGGACACAGAATTGACCTGCGCCTCCATGGACAGCTGTAAGTCCAAAATGACTCCCAGGCTGCGCACCTGGTGCTTTAGGGGCACAGTTACCCTATTCAGGCCCAGGGAGTCCCTTACACCCACCCTCCCTCTGTCGCCCCCAAGAAAAGTACTTCTGTCTTGTCAGGATTCAACCTCAATCCGTTAGCCACCATCCATCCTCCTACCGCCTCCAGACGCTCAGCTTCACCCCTTTGTGTTATAATGGCGATAATAATACTAGTCACCTTCATACAGAAGCAGTGTGCTCTCCATTTAGCTTCTTCTATGGAATGGAACCCCCATCTTCAGAGATGGCATGGCCTTTCTGGCAGATGCCAGGAGACCAACAGCAGCAGGAGGAGAAGGGCGGGCGGGCGAGGTTGAAGATGAAACAGGGGATGCCATTTTTCCTGCTTCTGTATTGTTCAGAATAAACAACAGGCGAGGAAGGAGCCCATTAGGCATTGTGCAAAATACATAATTTTGTGGTTAGATATTGAAGGTTCTTAAAAACACACAAAGTTGTAAAAAAAAAAAAGGAGAAATACAGTAAGTAATCTGCTGGGAAAAGAAATGTTAGCAAAAACTTCATTTGTGAAAGAGACATGCTCGCATGAAGGGGGAAGGAAAAAACGAGAGACAGCATTTTCTTCTGATAATCTGGTTGATGCAAAGCTTGCTGTTGCCACACAGTGGGTCCTTTGGAACACAGCAACTGAACTAATCAAATAAGTGCTTTCCTTTTGAGGGTTTTATGGTAAGGAAATAGCACAGGGAAGAGCTTGGGGGGGAGGTTGCTCTTCTTGGTATACTTTTTCCCTCCCCAATGCCAGGGCACCAGGAATCAACTTGAATACATGTACCTTATGCCACTTCCAGAAGATGTACAGCAGGAATGGGTACATCTGTTTGTTCAAGGGTATAAAGGAGAATTTCCTGGATGTCAAGATGCAGGTTTGAGGCAAGTGCTTTTTGGTGAGAGGAGCCCAGCAGAGATTAAAAATCACAAAATACGCAGCCAATTAAAGCCTGAAAATATAGGCTGTTAGACCTTTAAAATATGCCCTTCCAACTTCCTTCCAAAGTTTCCCACTTCCCCTAGCATAGAGGAAAAAAGACCACACATTTGTTAGGTTAAAAAATGGTTTACTTACAAACTCTTCAAAGGTCAGGTTCATGGGCTTCAGAAAAATTGCACAGGCAGTAAAACCTGGTTTTGTTACAAAGTGGTGAAAGTTCAGGACAGAAGGCTATTTGGAAAGGGAGAAGGGTGCGACAGGGGTTTATAACATTATGATTGGCTATATATTAGATTTTTGTGGGGACACCCACCATAATTGACTGTCAGGATGGACAAAATAAAGTAGTTCTTCACAAAGCATATAAAAATCAATTTATGGAGTCGTGAAGTGTGTTGATAGTCACTAGCTTAGATGGCTTAGAAAAGGGATTAGGCAAATTCACAGAGAGGAAATCTTTGGCGGGCTTTTGAAAATATTTATATTTTGCCAACTGTTTCAGTAGATTCCAGATATTATTTCATTGCTTGAAAGCATCAGAACTCCTTCATGCACCAGGAAGTAAGGGCACTTCTAGACAAACTGTTAATCAAGGCTTCATCCCTGTCCATTTGAGGGGAGACTAGATGATATCTCATCAAAGCAATTGTCGTCCCACACTTTCTGCTGCATTTCCCTGTCACTTTCCTTATTGCAAAATCCTTTGGGGAATCTTGTTTGTTGCACAAGACCTCTCCATCCACTGCAACTGACAGCCCTGAATCTGCCACTATGTAACTGAATAGTGACAGCCTGGACGTGCCCCAAGTCCCGCGGAACTCAGTTCAGAGTACAGTGGTACCTCGGGTTAAGAACTTAATTCGTTCCGGAGGTCCGTTCTTAACCTGAAACTGTTCTTAACCTGAAGCACCACTTTAGCTAATGGGGCCTCCAGCTGCTGCCATGCTGCCGGAGCACGATTTCTGTTCTCATCCTGAAGCAAAGTTCTTAACCTGAGGTACTATTTCTGGGTTAGCAGAGTCTGTAACCTGAAGCGTATGTAACCTGAAGTGTACGTAACCCGAGGTACCACTGTTGTCACGCTGTGGCTGTGAGTTGCACTGCCCGACCCACAGACACCTTCTCCCAACCTCCAAAGGGATGTCCCCCCCCCCCATAAGTCAGGTGATGCTCAAAATGTTGGAAGCAAAGAACTAGAAAAAATAGAATATGCAGCAGTAATAGATAATTACTTAGTGAATTGGTTGATTATGTGTATTGTATTTTTCCCCCTTTTAAATGTATTGCATTTTTTATTTTTCTGTTTGTGTTTATTTTGGATAAATAAACAAATACCCAAAATGTTGGAAGCAAGCTTTCAGTTTTGACAACACTCAGGATAGGTGTGAATGCTCAAAATTAAGAAAAAGCACAACACGATTCTACAGGCACAAACCAGCAGCACTGAATATTCTTTAAAATAAATATTATAAATACAGATATGGGAAATACTGGAGGTGGGGAGTTTGTATTAAAATAATAATATGAAAGCATTTCCCTGCTTGACAGGATCACAAACTCTGTCACTTACCTGACCCTCCCGCCCAGCAAAGCCAAATATGCACACGAACAAATCAGAGGTTCGGGGAATAGGGTTCCAGCCAGGAACTAGAAATAACCTCGTTTGCTCCCGCCTGGACTACAATTCCCAGCAGGCAGTGTGGCCAGCCCTCTCTGCCTTCGCACCTGCTGGAGGAGAGGCTTTGTTCACCAGGCTGGAGGAAAGAGAAAGGAGAGGCGAAAGTTTTCAGCAGTTCATTCTGGGCTGTATCTGGCGCACGGAGGAGGAGAGCTTGGGGCACAAGAAGTAAGTCAAATTTGCTTACGCTGTGGTTTTTTTATTTTTTGCTAAAGCAACTAACTTGCAAGAGAAGAAGGGAAGAAGAAAAGGGATGGGTGTGTGTGTGTGTGTGTGTGTGTTTTCATAACGGCAGGAAGAGGGATGTACATTGCTGCACACTGAATTTGCAAGCATCCCGAGGGCCTCGCCTAAGTTTTAGGCTGGAGGTGTGTGGTTTCAAGTGGGACCCTCTGCCTTGAGCCGCTGTAGGACGGACAGGAATTCAACAGGTGCAGCTTCCCCTTAACTCCCCATCGCCATGACAGGGGACAGCGGCCGAGGAGCTGTCTTTCATGTTGGCTGTGAAAAGCACGGGCAATCTTCTCGCATAGAAATAAAAGAGGATAAACCCTCAACCTTTTCACAGCCTTCCCCCTCCACACCTTAGGATCTCATCACTCGACAAAAGTTCTGCAAACTTGTATGGAACACATAGGAGAGAAACTCGGGGGAAGTGAGGATCTGTGAGCTGTAAGAGATCAGCAATATTTGGGTTGTTCAGATGTCAGCGCTATAACATTCCCAGTTCCTCGCAGTCACCCCTCCACCCCAAATGCACACAAAGAGGTTTTTGCCTTTTCTTTCCATTTGTGCAAAGCAGCAATAGAAAAGAAGATAGTGGGGAAAATGTCCTGTTCCCCTTGGCTATCTCCTTCCTGCGAATTAGAAATGCTCCTCCTAATTTTCATTAATCAGACTTAACTTTTTGAAAGGGAGAGGGAGAGAAAGCAAGAAAGAACAAGTTTGCTTCCCTTTCCCTCTTGGCTAAAAAGTTTGATTAGCCGGGACGTAGTTAATAGCTTTTCACGGTTCATTAGTAGCATTCATAATAAGGCCCCGGGTGAAATATGAATAGGCTTGCGTGCCAGAGGAGGTTTCTCCAATGGCGGGAGGGGAGGTGGGGGTTCACATTGGATGACTTTGGTGGGCGCTCAGCCTTAGCCAGCAGAAGTGGCTGCTGTGTCCCAGGCAGCCCAGAACGGTGTGGCAGAATCGATCCTCCTGAATCATTAGGAATGTTTGGAAACTGCCTTAATATCGAGTCAGAGCATTGGTCCATCTGGCTCAGTGTTTCCTACACTGGCTGGTAGCAGCTCTCTCAGGGTCTCCCCACCTGGAGATAACTGAACCTGGGAACTTTTCAGTGCACAGCTGAGATTGCAGCAGCGCATAGCTAAAAAGATGTCTCGCGTCCTTTATCAGATTGCCGTCAGTTTATGCTTGGATTCTGCAGTCCCGTCGCTGCTCTGTGCATGGATAGAATGACTTATTTGTTGAAACACTCGGCATGATAAGAATCTCTGCTTTCATTTAAAACCGTATATCAAGTTGCTAGACCTTAGGATTACGGGGATCGACATGGAAGTATGTACACAGGGCACCGTGCAGTTTGCAAAATAAGAATGGGGCCATGCAGGAATTCCAGGTGTCAGTTGTACGACTTCAGCATTCTGCACAACTCATTGTCTCTGTTCCCCATTTCTTGTAATGGCTCCTAAATCAAACTGGGGTTTTTGTGTGTGTAGCAGGTGGTATTTTCCTCTTCTCCTTTCACTCCCCCCCCCCGACTCCTTGTTTAGACAATGGCCAGGCATTTTATTCTGGGTGCTGTCAGCTTGGAGCTATTAAGCAGTTGATCTTTTTTCTGGCTGGCAGGGAGACTGCTATTTGGCAACAGGTACATTGGCTTAAGGGCAAGAAGGCTGGCACCTGGGGATGGCTCCACGGGATGAGCGCAAACTGCTATGTTGACAAACTGCTATGTTGAGCGTCAAAGATGTCTATTGCTTTGAATGCTGCTAAAGAACTATACAAGCTTTGCCACCGCACAGAATTCTTCAGCAGACAGAATGGAAAGGCGTCTGCATCTTGGCTGTAGAGAAAGCTGATCTTTCCATTGTTTTCATTGGCCGAAAATACACACACACATTAGGACTGAAAACAAAGAAATGCCAGGCTACATGGGGGGCTATCCGGGATTTTTGTGCCCCAGGTAAAGCATCCAGAGGGTCCCAGCCTGTGTGCGCGCAAATGTTTGGGGTGTGTGTGTGTCAAACTGGGTCTTTAACCTGGGTGAAATAAAGCCTGGTTTTGCCCCTGATGCCAGGACAGTTCAGTATTCACTGGCCCAGTTAAACCTCAGCAGTGGAGTCTCCTTACTCCTCAGTGAGCCTGACGTGGAAGTTATTCTAGAGTAACTCTGGCCTCCTGTTCTTCAGATGCTTTCTTACAGGCCTGGCTGGCCTCCTTGCAGCAGGGATGCAGAATCTGCAACCCTCTACACATTGGTGGACCACAACTCTCACCAACCCTAGTCAGCATGGCCAATGGCCAGGAATGATGGGAGCTGTAGTCTAGAGATGAGGAATCTGTAGCCCTCTAGATGTTGTTAGACCACAACTCCTATCAGCTCCAGCCAGCATAGACAATGGTCAGGGATGATGGGAGTTGTAGTCTAAGAACATCTAGACAGTCACAGGTTCCTCAACCTGCCTTACAGGTCTAGTAGTTTGGGCAGAGAGATGGTGGTTAGTGGGTAGCTGGATCCTATCAGCACCAAGCCCTGACAAGCCCCCCAATACTAGCATCAGGACTCTCTGTGGCCGCAAATCTTGTCACAACCTTAGTTTTATTTTGATTTTTTTTTAAAAAGATATATATTTATTAAATTTTCAGATATACATTTTCCACCATTCCACAACAGTACACCCAATGACTTACCTTCTTATCTTTCCGTGGTTCCTGTACTTCCAAAAGTAACTGCATATTCTGTTTCCTCCATCTATTTCTTTCCATTATATCTTAATCTACATTATGTTGATGAATTTACAATAATCCTGCTAGCGTATTCACTTGCTTACAATTGTTTTCTAAATACTCCACAAATAATTCCCATTCCTCTTTATACACCCGTTCTTCTTGTTCTCTTAATCTGCTACTTAGGCCTGTATTTCCATCATTTGCAGCTGCCATTCCTTCTTCCTTTGATATATGTGTGTGTGTGTGTGTGTGTGTGTGTGTGTGCGCGCGTGTGTGTGTGTTTAAAAATCATTAATTGACTCTTTCAAATCACAATTTGTGGATGAGCCTTGGGAGGTATATACTGCTCAGAATTGTGAATATTCTGACGACTGACTGCAGAAGGCAGATGTAGGAAGCCCACAGGAAAAAGCAATAATATACAGAATTGCATCAAATTAGGGGCAATCGCTTACAAAAATGTATATGCTGGTCAAAACAGCATACCCCCCCCCAAAAAAAAGGAGTAAGAGAAATTCATCCCCAAAATGTTGACAAGTTTTGATAAGGGCTTTTTAAAAAAGAAAAAAAGAAAAACCCACCAACAACAAATTGCTGTGGAAATGTGGAGAAATGAATTTAAGTTTGGAAAAATGAAAGAAACCAAAACCAACATATTCATCCTTAACAATGGCCACCGGTCAGCATTTAGCCAGATCAGTCACAAGCTCAGAAGAGCTAAGACCCTGACCAGACTGTGCCACCATTTACCACCCTCCTCTCTGGTACCCCAGATAGATGTCTTACTAGTGGGTGGGCAGCAATGCAGGTTTTGGCTCCTTTCCACCATGGCTGCCCGTCATTTTAATTTACCCCAAATGTAGTGCTCTGGCCCACAGATATGCAAAAGTTGGTGTTGCTGCTTCTGCTGTGGCAGAATAAATGGGGCCCATGGGCAGCCCTGGCTGAAAGCTTCCCAGAAGTCTGGTGCCAGCCCTGAAAAACCAGGCCGGTCAGCCTCTGCACATGGTTTGGAAGGGGGGGGGTACCATCTTGTCCTCTGCCTCAGGCAGCAAAATGTCTTGGGCTCTCCCTGCAGGCTGAGTGAACATGCCAACAGGAACCAGGCCAAGCGAAGCTGCAAAGCCACACAACGCTGGCAGCCAAGGAATCTGAGAGCTGACTCACAGAAGACACCACCTCATTCCCAGGGGGAGACAGACACCGGATCCTGCAGAGGCACAAGGAGCAGCACGGTCTGTGCCCTTCCTTCTCCTTGAGCAGTTAAGATGGGGGAAAGGGAGGCTGGGAGGGAGGAATGGATGGGTAGGATGGACAGAAGCGAAGGAAGGAGACCGGAGAGAAAGGTGTGGAGTCCTGGCTTGTCCTGTTATCCCACCTGACAGCAAATGTCCTGCAATGAGAGGCTGGTTGGCTGCCAAGATTCCCATTCCTGAGGCTGCACAGTTTTCTCTGCCGGTGCAGCCCGTTTGCAGACAGGAAGCTCAGGAAGACTCCTGCCGGCTTGCTGCTTCGCACCGTGGGATGGGCTTTGCTGCAGCATGCCCACATCACGTAGCTGTCACTTTGCCCTTGTAAGCGAAGTCGCTGTGTAGCTTTCTAGGCCGCAGTATGAGGTGGGTCGGGGCAGGGTGGGGTGAAATAATTGATTCTTAAAGAAAAAGAATTGGAGGGGGAAAATGTTTTGTTTTAAAAGGGGCAAACTGTATCTTTCCCCAAACACAGGGTAGCGGTTAGAGTGTTCCATTAGGACAGAGCGGGAGAGAATCTTTTGCCTGTGGGTTAAATTAAGCCCATTAGGACTCCCCTGTTGGCCAATGAGGTCATTACGGCAAACAGGTAAAGGTAAAGGGACCCCTGACCATTAGGTCCAGTTGTGGCCGACTGGGGTTGCGGCGCTCATCTCGCTTTATTGGCTGAGGGAGCCAGCGTACAGCTTCCAGGTCATGTGGCCAGCATGACTAAGCCGCTTCTGGCGAACTATAGCAGCACACGGAAATGCCGTTTACCTTCCCGCTGGAGCGGTATCTATTTATCTACTTGCACTTTGACATGCTTTTGAACTGCTAGGTTGGCAGGAGCAGGGACTGAACAATGGGAGCTCACCCCATTGCGGGGATTCGAACCGCCGACCTTCTGATCGGCAAGTCCTAGGGTCTGTGGTTTAACCCACAGCGCCACCCGTGTCCCTTAGGGTGAATACATGACATCAAAGGTGGGACAGGTAAAGGCGGGGTTTTGGATGAAAGATGCTTTGCAGGCACTGACAACCAATGGGTAGGAGGTGCCTGCAAAGCACTTTGTGCAGCATTTTCCCACAGGACTTCCCAGGAGTCCACCGGCAGCTCATTGTCAATGCCTGGATAGCGCTGCACGCAAGACTTCTCCCAGGGCTGATAACCTGTAGAAATTTGGTGCTAGGAAGTAGTGCCTGCCTGATTTAATTTCAGAGCACATGGGGACAAAACAGGCCTACTGATGCCATTGTGACATCAGGTGATTGGCAGCTGGGTGGCCCCACCCAGATGCCAAAGGGGGCCCTGCGGAGGTGTGTGGAGATCAGGATCTGGTCCAGGGCTGGCCCAAGACATTTGGCCACCTGAGGCATGCCACAAAATAGTGACTCCCTTCCCCAGACTGGGAAGAAGGTATAAGTGAAGATCTACATTGGGAACAAAGTGGGAATTGAGTCAACCTTACGTGAAGTTTGAAGTGGGAATGCAAGGCCATTGTGGGGAGACAAAGGGCCTGCTCTGAATCACACCAGGTGGGTGCATACCCCCGGAGTCCCTAGAGGGCAGTCCTTGCCATTTGCTCCCTAGGGGGTGGGAGGAAACCAGCAGCACCCCCTCTTTCCCAAGAGTTCGCTGTAGAGGCAGCATTGTGGGGGCTGCCAAAGAAAAGGAAGATCCAGGCTCCAAGGAATTTGCCACAGCTGTTGCTGCTACTGCAGCAGTGGGCAGTTCATTCCTTGGAAGCCAGATCTGCTGTCCCTGTGGCTCCTGCCACCCGAGGCGACCACCTCACCTTGACTCATGGGTGGGCCGGCCCTGATTGAGTCTGCCAGCCAGATCCAATTCCTCACTCCTCGGACTGAGACCTGGGAGACCACCACTCGGGCATAAAGCTCCCTGGGTGACCTTGGGCCAGTTGTCATCTCTCAGCCTAACCTACCTCACAGGATTGTTGTTGAAGATGCAGTGGAAAGGTGCAGCTCCTGTGAAGAAAGGATGGCTGTGCCATGCCTGCTATTGTGGACTCGACACAGTGGGATATACTCCCAGTAAAAGCACAATATCCCACCCAAGTGTGGAAGAAAGCCCATTGCAAACCCACTTGGTGCTGATGACAGAAGAGCAATTATTCAGTTTGCTCTGGGACCCTGGAAGCACACCAGGACCGCGGACTTAACAGTGTTCAGAATCTGTTGTTTAAGAACCTCGGCTTAGCTGATGGGAAGGCCACCTCTGCAACTGCGAGGGATAAAGGAAGAAGAAGGAATTGAAATTCAGCCGAAGTTCAAAGCGGGAGACAGCTGTCTGAGAGCACCTGATAATAACCCACCCTGCTGATGATGCCTTGTGGCTCCAAACAGCAGTCACAAGGCAGACGAGGAAGAGGAGCGGCCGTTGGCTCGGATAATAAACAAACATGATGGGTTGAGGCCTTCGTGCCCTAGGAGAGAGTTTCTGTCAGGGAGTTGCCCTTGTCGTAAAAGGCTCCTTTATCGCGCTTCTCCAAATATAAACAGAACACGTGAGTTCAGTTGAGCTCTGAGGAGAAAAGCTTGGGTTCCCCTTTTGGTTGGCTAGAGGATCTCTTTGCCAGGGGCTTCAAGTTTAGAAATTGGGCCCAGAGGCAAATTGGCAGCCAGTGCAGCTTCTTCAAGACAGGTGGAAACAAATGGAAAGAAGGCAAAGTCCCGACCAGAGAAGAATGGCAGATTAAGTCGATGGATTATGCCGAAATGGCAAAAATGACTGGAAGAATCAGGAATTGGGAAGACCAAAATTTTAATAAGGAATGGGGAATATTGATAATTCATCTTAAAAACCATTGTAAACAGTTAAAATCATTAGTAGAATTGGAATAACACTTGTAGTTTAATGGTGAATTTTGGATATAATGGAGATGTAAAAGATCTGGATTATTATAAAAGATGAAGGAGGAAATGATTAATAATAGGACCCACAAAGGGGAGGAGAGAAGTCCAGCAGATTCTGTGGAATCTTGTTTTTATGTTGTATGTTGGATATGTGATTGTAAAATTCTAATTTGAAAAACCAAATAAATAAATGTATTAAAAAAAATTAAAAAGATAGGTGGAAACAAAAGATGGGTCTGGGTCATCTGAGGCCCATCTTTGTGTGTTTCCCCCTTTATGGGAGGTTTGGAGGGGTGGGCAACGCAAGAGCCTTTTCAGTGGTGGCCCCTTGCTTGTGGAGTGCTCTCTCCAGGGAGGCGTGTCTGATGGCATCTTTATTTTTAGGCACCTTTACCTGGGATTCTGGGCCTTTAATTTGAAGGGTGGCATTGTGGCCTTTTATCTGCATAGCTGTGTTTTTGTTTAACCTCACAAGTAGTTTAGTCCTCAAACCTGCTTGCTCAAGACCCCAGCAAGAAGAGAATGAGCAGAATTGGGGGGAGGAAGTGCTAAGGTATGATTTAACTCAGTATCCGACACTCCCCTCTAGTTCCTTATTTTGATTTGCATTGTGATGCCTAGCTCTCTGGAGCCTCGTGACCTAGGGAGGAAAGTCCACCTTCCTTCAACCTTGCCACCTGGTACGTGATGTTTTACGCATCTGCAACAACCCTCACTCCCACGTCACACCCACAGCTGTTTGTGCTATAAATCCAGCACAAGACCAGCCATAAATCTCCAATGTTGTGCCAGTGTCCAAGCGGGCACGTCCTAGCCACGAAAGCAACCTCAAACAGCTCATTTCATTTTGTTCCTATATAAAGAACTGCCAACCTAGTAGTTCGAAAGCATGCCAGTGCAAGTAGATAAATAGGTACCACTGCAGCAGGAAGGTAAGCGGCATTTCCGTCCGCTCTGGTTTCCGTCATGGTGTTCTGTTGTGCCAGAAGCGATATATATATATATATATATATATACCAGGAGCACCTTGGAAGAGGAAGAACAGGATGCCCTGCCTTTGGTGCCTTGAAAGTTTATCTTGACAAAGTGACAGGGAACCAAGTTGATGTCAAGCTCCCGGTTTATTATTTTTGTCTGTCTGTCTGTCTGTCTGTTCACTTGTCTTCCATTTAAGGCATTCATTCACTCAAGGGTTTCCCCAGGGATCAGTTCCCCGCTTTGGAGGAATCTCTCTGAACATTGGAGAGGTCACTTTATTTTGTCTTTGCTAACCACATCAATCAGATGTGGTTGCATAACAGTCACACCATACACGGTACAGTCACACCATATATACAATGCACATTTTCTCTCCCCCCCCCTTCAAGACTCCTGGGAATTGTAGCTCTGTGAGGGGCAAATGACAAAGGCCAGGCAAAAACTTTCCTCTACAACTAGGCCTTTAACTACCTGTGGCCTTTTGGAAGTGAGTGGGATGTTATTAATGTATTTATCCCCCCTCCATTGGTTTTAAAGTATCTATGTTAATTTTTGTTTGTTTGTTTGTTAGCTTGCTTGCTTGGTTGTAAGTCACTTAGGGTTGTTCTGGGCAAGGTAAAGTGACTAATAAATTTAATAAATAATGATACTAATAAAACAACTAGGCAGTTGGTGCTAGAGCGTGGTGCTGATAACACCAAGGTTTCAGGTTTGATCCCCGTAAGGGACAGCTGCAGATTCCTGCATCGCAGGGGGTTGGACTAGATGATCCTCAGGGTCCCTTCTTTAATCTCTAAAAAAGTCTATGAACTACAGTTTCCAGAATTCTTTGGTTGGGGGAGGGAGAAATGTGTTTTAAATATAGGGTTGCCACCTGTACTACATAATACAGGATTGTCCCGTATTTCAATGTAAAATGCTACGTTCTGTATTGATGCAGTTTTGTCCTGTATTTCAGGTCTCCCCCCCCCCCTCTGAGGCAAGTTAGGGATCTTCTCCAAATGCATGTCTTTGAAAGGGTGTGTGAAAGGTCATGCATTTAAGCTCTGGGTAGCCAAGCACAGACAGGTTTGCAGAGTCATGTGTGCGTGCGTGCGTGCATGCATGTGTATGTGTGACAAATTCCTGAGGGGCCATCCTGTTAGGCTGTGATAGATTGCAATGGTTGCTCTGAAGTCACTTCGCTACATCGCCACTCGGAACGAGTGCCGGCTCATCCTTCTCCCAGAGCTCAGCGGCGATGGAAATAGGGACATTCCGGGTTCAAATCAGAAGCTGGGATGATAGCTTTCATCATTCTGGGACTGTCCCTGCAAAAACAGGACGCTCAGAGGGTATGCTAACTCTGCTTCTTTTCCTTTCCCCAGGTGTGGAGCAGAGGTAGAAACCTGCACCATTCTCCCTTACGCACGCCTGGTACTGTGTGGCACACGTGACAGCTACATCCTGCCCCCCCACCCCCCGTGACACCAGCCAAACTGGACACATCAGCTTTGGAGCAGGCACAGCCAGGCCGGAGCCTTCCTGATAGTAACCAGCCCGTTTTCCTCCTCAGCGAAGCACCGGCAGCTTCTGCCTCAACCCCGGATGGGCGACGGAAGCAACATGATGCAACCACCCTCACCGGTGGGTACTGCCAGGGGAGCACGCCTGTATTTTGACAGCCAACCTCTCTTCACAGGGAACTCTGGGAATTGCAGCTCTGTGAGGGGAACAGGGGTCTCCTCATAGCCCCCTTAACAAACTACATATCCCAGCATTCTTTGGGGGAGCCATGGCTGTTTAAAGTGCTACAGAGAGTGCTTTTCTTTCCTCAGGGAATTCAGGGAAATGTAGTTCTAGAAGGAGGGCAGTGCTAGAGATGTAAATTAAAGGATTCGTAGAAGCCTCCTGCAATTTTCGAGGGGTGTGTGTGTGTGTGTGTGTGTGTGTGTGTGTTGGAAGAAGCCTTAGCTGTTAAATGAGTATAAATTCAATATACAGTGGAACCTTGGTTCTCGAATGGCTTAATTGATGAACAAATCAGCTCTCAAACGTTAAAAACCTGGAAGTGTTTCAGTTTTCAAACGTTTTTCGGAAGCTGAACATCCAATGCGGCTTCTGATTGAGTGCAGGAAGCTCCTGCAGCCAATTGGAAGCCATGCCTTGGTTTTGAACAGTTTTGGGAGTCGAACAGACTCCCGAAATGGATTACATTCGAGAATCAAGGTACCACTGTAAAGTTGTATATGCCCTTTAAAAAAGTACTCAGAATAACTCCTAATTTCCTATTTTAATTGAACTGGAATAGTTTATTTTGCATGCGTTCTTATTCAGCGCAATCTTATGCATGTCTACTCAGAAGTAAGTCTCCTTAGGGGTATTCACGTGAAGTGTGTTAAGCCACTCCTGTTGCATTTGGGGGTGGGGGAGGGGAATCCTGCTCATTCTTCTCAGTGGGGCTCAGGACATTGATCTGACGGTACCACCGCAGCTAGAAATATTATCTCACACATTATCTCACACATAAAGAGGAAGGTCCGTATTATTATCTTTGCACTGCAAGTTCAGGACTAAGGCTGAGATAACAGCAACTTGCCTAAAGTTTGTGCTTGGGGTGCAATCTGAGCCAGGGACTTCCTGGTTCACAGCTTGCCCACTTAAACTCTCCACTATTACACAAGCGCTCTTTGGGAATGGAAGGGCACTGCACTGTCTTCAATTAAGGAAATGAAATGATGCTTTATGGAAATATGACCTTTCTGCCGACAACAGGGACAGTCCCAAAGTTGGGGTCCTTATCCTATTTGGCCCATGTTCCAACCCAGAAAACCTGGAATCTAACTTGATGCCTACTGGAGAGACCCGCCCCCCCATGGCAATTTCTATCCACTTGTAAATATGATGGAAACTAACTTAGAAAAAAGACCATCCTAGGCTGCTGCTTTGCCTTTTATAGTAGCTTTATTGACAGCAAGGATGGAGAACTGGAGGCACTCTGGATCCTGCTGGACTTTTGTCCAATGCTGACTGGCATTTGTGCCAATTAGGGGTGATTGGAGTTCAACAAAACCTGTAGGTTGAACTTGCAACCTCCTCACACCCCTGTTTTACAGCACGGAGATTGCGTCATTGCCTTCTGCAGTTTGCAGATCATGACACAGGAGAAGTGGCTGGCTTAAAAGTTTGCAGCTGTAGATGTAATGCACAAGGACGGCAAAACAAGAACTGCAGCAAGCAAGCCAGCTCTTATAAGCCACACCCATTTCATAGAATCATAGAATCATAGAGTTGGAAGGGACCGTGAGCGTCATCTAGTCCTGTGATGCAGCAATCTTTTATAATAATATAATAATAATAATTTATTATTTATACCCTGCCCATCTGGCTGGGTTTCCCCAGCCACTCTGGGCAACTTCCAACAAAACACTAAAATACAATAACCTATTAAACATTAAAAGCTTCCCTAAACAGTGCTGCCTTTAGATGTCTTCTAAACGTTTGGTAGGGACGCGGGTGGCGCTGTGGGTAAAAGCCTCAGCGCCTAGGGCTTGCCGATCGAAAGGTCGGCGGTTCGAATCCCCGCGGCGGGGTGCGCTCCTGTTGCTCGGTCCCAGCGCCTGCCAACCTAGCAGTTCAAAAGCACCCCCGGGTGCAAGTAGATAAATAGGGACCGCTTACTGGCGGGAAGGTAAACGGCGTTTCCGTGTGCTGCGCTGGCTCGCCAGATGCAGCTTTGTCACACTGGCCATGTGACCCGGAAGTGTCTTCGGACAGCGCTGGCCCCCAGCCTCTTGAGTGAGATGGGCGCACCAACCCCAGAGTCTGTCAAGACTGGCCCATACGGGCAGGGGTACCTTTACCTTTACCTTTAAAAGTTTGGTAGTTATTTTTCTCTTCGACATCTGGTGGGAGGGTGTTCCACAGGGCGGGTGCCACTACCGAGAAGGCCCTCTGCCTGGTTCCCTGTAACTTCGCTTCTCGCTGTGAGGGAACCGCCAGAAGGCCCTCGGCGCTGGACCTCAGTGTCTGGGCAGAATGATGGGGGTGGAGACACTCCTTCAGGTGTACTGGGCCGAGGCTGTTTAGGGCTTTAAAGGTCAGCACCAACACTTTGAATTGTGCTCGGAAATGTACTGGGAGCCCGTGTAGGTCTTTCAGGACCAGTGTTATATGGTCTTGGCAGCCGCTCCCAGTCACCAGTCTAGCTGCCGCATTCTGGATTAGTTGTAGTTTCCGGGTCACCTTCAAAGGTAGCCTCACATAGAGCGCATTGCAGTAGTCCAAGTGGGAGATAACTAGAGCATGCACCACTCTGGTGAGACAGTCTGGCTGGTAGGGTCTTAGCCTGTTGAGTTTCTACCCATTGTGTAACTGTTAGAGATACAGGAACCTTGCTAGGGTGAAAAAAGAAAGTTGGCAGAGAGAGACAATCCTGCCTGTGGGCATGGGATTCGCCAGAAAACTTTGCTCTGGTTCCAGCAGCTGTGGCCGTTCTCAATCTTTGCCACCTTAAAGAAGCTCTGAACAATTTCCTGTAGGAAAGGGAACCCAGATCCCGAGAACAGTCTTCACAAGTACAGGCCTGCAGTTCTCCAGGAGATCAGACTGCACCACTCCCTGCAAACATAGCTGGTTTGGCTCCAATCATGCCTAAGTTGGCAACTTCTGATTAAAATGAAATCGAACCATCGTGCCTGGGTGGAGCCGATATGAAAAAAAAAGGATGCCTGTTTGCCATTGGGACTAGTGCTGGCAAGCACAATGGGCTGTGCTGAGTCTGTCTTTCAGTTCAAGCTGCCCTGCTTTCCCCAATGAATCATTCTTCACCGGCTGCTGCCTGTTACAATGAGGCTCCCAGGATACGGGACAACTGTGGACCTTCCTTCTGTGTGGATTTCTATGGTCTCTGTGTAGCAGGGGAAGGTACATGTTGATGCCAAAGAGATGGAAGGCACCAGCTGGCATCTGTGGTGGCTGCTGCACAAGGCAGCCCTCTCTGCCCGCTGCCTCTTGCTAAACCAGTTTTGCAGCTTTTTGGAACAGTTACAAACCCTTGCAGCAGCTGCTTGACTGAAAACAAGGCTGGATGAGTGTTCACATGCAGGAGCAGCAACTCCTCATTCAAACCAACTTCCGTCCCTCTGGAATAGTTGTTACCTGCCTCCGGTTCTCTCCCTCTGAAAACCTCCAATTTCTTTCTCACCGCATTATCTACCCACATCCGCCCACAAGGAGGCAGCAGTTCTCTTTCAGTAGGAGAGAAAGCGGTGGTTTATTGCTGGTTCAAAGAGGCAAAGAAGAAGCAGAGCTGCTCTCTTTGCAATTGCTAGGCTAGAGACTCTCAGAAAAAGGGGACGTGTGTGGCCCTTTTGCACACCCTTCAGGTTTAGCAATTACAGAAAGTGGGTCAGAAATAGTATTGTGGATTTATTACATTGCAGAAAATTTCCTATACCTTGCTAATTATTCCAGATCTCGAGCAAGTGAGTCAAGTCACAAACTGCAAAGGAAGCCAGCTCCCCCACTCACAAACCCCCAAAAGTTCTTAAAAAAAAAAGAAAAGACTTCCATATTTTTATGGAATATATGTATGCATTACATTTATATCTCACCTTTCTTTCAAGGAGTTCAAGGTCATATCTCTCTTTTCCCATTTTATCCTCACACAACAACCCGCTGAGGTAGGTTAAGATAAGCACCTGTGACTGGCCCAAGGCCACCCAGGGAGTTTCACAGCTGAGCAGGGATTTGAACCCTGGTCACCCTAATCTGACACGCTAACCACGCCACCACACTGGGCTAGATGATTCTGTATATTCCGCAGAGCCACGAGTGCCCCATACCTGCAGTATGGACTCCCCCAGTTAGATGGTGTTTCCCAGGTAGAATAGCCAGGTGACGGGGTTGGGTGGGGAAGGGCAGGGTTCCTGCACACCCCTTTATTTGTTGTGTAGAAAGGGGGGGTTAGCAAGTCCCCTTATCCTCTCCCCTCCATCCCTGGCTACCCTAATCCCAGGGCTGATATTTTAATGGATATATGGGAGCAATCACTTTGGGAAGCAGCAAAAGTGTGGGGCCCTGTCTCATTCCTGCTCCTGATCTGCCTCTCTTTGTACTGGTGAGCTAGTCCAAAACAGGGGTGCATGTGGGAAACTTCACTTTGGGTGTGTAAACGCTTAAAGCTGGCACTGGGGCCACATATGGTGGTTCTATCTCTGGCAGTGGGGAACCTGTGGTTCTAGCTTCTTTCTTGAGTACCATCAGGCCTGTGACCGTTGGGATCGGGGAGACCAGCAGCATCTCAGAGAGCGAAAGGTTCTCCAGGGCTTATCTATCAGATTGGAGCTGATGGGAGTCAGAAAAACCTGAACTGTACCGGGTTGGCAAAGCCTCAAGACCAAAGACCCCTTTTCTGTCCTTCCCAACCCTTTTTGGCCAAAGCCATAATATTTCTTTACTCTTTCCCACAGAGCTCTGCAGTAGCACCAATGTCCCCGAGGTTGAAATCATCAGCCTCCTGGGAGAGCAGCTACCCCTGTACCAACTCCGGGCAGACACCGTGTTTGGGTACGATCACGGCGATTGGATTCACACGCCGCTCATCGCTCTCGATGCTGCCAGCAGCCTCACGCCGCAGCAGACTGAGGAGACCCTGGAGTATTTCTGTAAGTGACCTCCAGGGGAGCCGGGACCCTAGAGGGCGTACGCACACCGTGGGATAAAGTGAACACAGTACCGGATGCAGGTGACATTTCAGAGTACTGTACGCATGATGTCACCCTCTCCATATCAACCCTGTCCCAGGCTATTTGTTAATCTAAGGCTCATTCTTCTGGAATGGCTATAATTTGCCTGGTGCTGAGAATGCCCTCCTCAATTGCTCGCTGCCTCCATATGTATGCAGAGAGTGCTTTCTCAGGTCACTTCCTGGTAGGGTAGACCTACTGGCGCTGCAGAGATGTGCCACTCTCCCTCGCCATGTTTTACTCGTCTAGGAATCCAATAGGCAAAAGAGGAAGCAGGATGGTAACTTGGCCACCTCCTCAAAATACAGACATGGTATAGGTATGAAGGTCTGTGTATACGTGCATTGAGGGGATAGGAATAGAGAACACGGTTGCACACTAGTCTGAAAACACACCTCCCCGTGTGTACAGCCAACTCTTGAGAGCCTGTGTGGTGCAGTGGTCAGAGGGTTGGACTAGGACGTGGGTAGGCAAACTAAGGCCCAGGGGCCAGATCCGGCCCAATCACCTTCTAAATCCGGCCCGCGGACGGTCCGGGAATCAGCATGCTTTTACATGAGTAGAATGTGTGCTTTTATTTAAAATGCATCTCTGGGTTATTTGTGGGGCCTAGGAATGCTTTCATTGTGGTTTTTTTTCAAAATACAGTCTGGCCCCCCACAAGGTCTGAGGGACAGTGGACCGGCCCCCTGCTGAAAAAGTTTGCTGACCCCTGGACTAGGATCTGGGTAGGCCAGACTTCAAATCCCCACTCGGCTCAAAATTTGGAGAAATGTGCATTTCAAAAGATGGCTGCGTTTTGGTTTGCATATTCTTCTGGTAAAATGCGAATTTGGTTGGTTGGCCTTTAAATGTGAACGGAATCAAATTTCTCCCTAAGCCCTAGACACTTTTCAGTCTGGCTTTGGCACTGAAATGGCCTTGCTCCCTCTGGTTGATTACCTTTACTGGGAGGGTGTGACCTTGTTGATTCTCCTTGATCCCTCTGTGGCTTTGGGTACAACTGACCCATGGCATCATCCTGGATCTGATCTGCCGGCTTCTACATATTTTCCACAGGCTTCCAGCTTGTTTCCAGGGCTTTTCAACATCTCTGTGTGTGCAGGCAGCTGTCATCCAGGTATATGGAGTTGAGTGTTGGCAGTACGAAGATGATACCCAACCCTATCTCTCAATTCCACCTGAGTTAGGATAGGCCATTCAGATGCAGGACCAGTGTCTCAAGGCAGTAATGGGGGCTTTGAGACTGAATCCCAGTGGCTCCCGGGTTCAGGAGTTGGGTAGGCAGCCTTTTGTGTGTAGAGCTGTACTTCTCCTGAAGAACAGGTGTGCAGCTTGGGGTGGGGGTACTCCCTGAACAGGTTGGTGGGGAACCCCTTCTCAGCCTGAGGGCAAAATACCCTTATGGACAATCTTCTGGAGGCCACATACTAGAGGTGGGTGGGACCAGAGACAAGACTGGGCATGGCCAGATGAAAAAACAAGCACCGCAATTGCTGTGGCTCTTAGCTTTGTACAGCAGGTGACATCCCAGCTATGAACAACTGAGAGGTTTCTCCCTCTACTTGCCAGCCCCTGCTTTGAGATCTGCAGGAGAGGCACTGCTTGTGGTTCCACCAATGGGAGCGATCCATGGGGTGGTGGCACATGCCAGGGCCTTCTCTGTGGTGGCCCCTATATGTGGAACTCCCTCCCTGGAGAAGTCTGCTTCTTCCCTCTCCGTGATGGCTTTTCAATGTCAATTAAAAGCATTGCAGTTTATTCAAGCCTCTGGCACATAGTTTGAGGAATGTGAGTCTACCCAGGTCTGACTGCTAGCTATTGTGCTTATGTTTATATGCAGTGGATTCTGTTATAGGTTTTTAATTAATGCTTTATAGTTTTGTTGTGATGGCTGCTTAGGGGTGGGTGGGATAACTTTGTGGGCGGCTCTGAGTTTCCGCGGGAGGAGAGGTAAAAACAAGGAAGCCCAACAAATGAATGGATATTCACTAACATATGCCTGGTTAATTCATTTGGCTGGCCTCTGGTTGGCGATTCTGAGAAGAGAACTTTGGGCTAAAATGGTGGTCCAGAAGGAGCTGTTCTTATGTCCTTGCCTAGGAAACTCGTTCTGAGGTGGAAGCGCCCCCTCCAGCTCAAATGAAGGCCAGCTGGACAGCTCTGCTGGTGGCCCTAAATCAGTATCCACCCTACTTACCCTCTGGACAAGGTCACCAAGAGCTAATCGTGTCTTAACAAGGTTGGCCGGGGAGATTTCCGGACTCCTAGAACATCCCTGCTATTTCTGAGTCTGAGCTGCAGCATCTTCTTACTATCAGCTATTAAATACACACACCCCACCACCCTCCTGCTGCTCTGCCCTTCCTGAGTCCACAAGGGACTAGGAAATTGCATTAAAGGGGGGAGGGCGCGCTCTGAAGGACAATGAACAAGCGGTCCCCCCTTCCCAGCTGTCTAAAGCACTCTCCCCATTCAACAATGGTGGCCTGCCTTCCTATAAATGGAATCCCAGATAAGCATATAACGATAGGTGGGGTTTAGCAATGTGTGCCAGGATTGTGCCACTGTGCTCACATGAATCATAGAATTGTAGAGCTGGAAGGGACCTCAAGGGTCATCTAGCTCACCCCCCTGCAATGCAGGAATCTCATTCAATCATGTGAGCAGACTGAAGTGGCACAACCCAGGCATGGATACACACGGGACTCAGCTATACTGCTGCAAATAGAACGTTTTAAGTGTGTTTAAAGTGCATTATACAAATGGACACTAGATGGCCGATGGTGAGCTAATGGCAAATTCAATATACCGTACCTTTTAAAACTTTTTTTTTTTAAAGCATTTTCACAGCAGGTGTTTTTTTGGCATATGTCTAGATTCAGCCACACACACCCCTATCCCTCCACACAATAAAATAGCGTGTCAGGGAAAAGGCTAGAACACTCTGCTACATTACTGTGTGCGAGGACTTTTTTTGTATTAGAGGGTTTGTTCGGAGGATACTTTTTTTGCTTTCGCTATGACATGACCTCCTACCAGCAGTCTGAAGTACAGCTCAGACAACAGACTGCTAGCTCTTGCGTTTTATATTGTGAACTGCCCTGAGACCTGTGGGTACAGGGCGGTGTTCAAATAAAGAAGGAGGGGGAGGATGAGGAAGAGGAAGAGGAGGAACGGCTTGAATTGGCATTAGCTTCCCATGTAGGATCCATTGTCTAGAATCAGTAGTTGCCTTCTCATCGTTTGGGGGGGGCTGTTCACGCAGCACTTTCTGCATCCGCATGAGCAGTTTGGGGTACTCGTTCCTTGGGCCTAAACTTGTGGCGTGTGGAAAAAACGTGTTGTGTGAACAGCCCTCCACTTACAGGTATGGTCCAGCAGCATAATAAAGACCTGCTCCTTTCTCCAGTTGCCGCAGTCACCAGAATTGCCACCGGCTGCCTCTGTGCTGGGAGGGTTCACATTCTGCTCTTCAGCCGAAGACGTATTGCTGCCCTAGGCCAAAATTACCTTGTTCCTCTCTCTCTCTTTGTGTTATCTTTAGTATGCTGTGTGTTCTTTTTCTCTGAGTGGGTGGGCGCATTTGAGGCTGCGCATGTGTAGGATCGTGTGCTCGAAAGCATGGCTTGCATTGTGACACCCCCCTCCCCAAACTGAGCTCTCAAACTAATCTTCCTCTGCAAAGGTCTCCCGGGTAGCTAAGCAGATTGCAGGGTAACCAAAACAGTACAGCTAATTATGGAGGAGGATTACCTGCCTCCTGTGCGCCACTTACCTCTGTCGTATTTGCTTCTATCTATAGCTGTCTCAGCCACACAGGGCCTTCTGCTTGCCTTCTGTGCAGTGCTGGGGAAAGGTTGTAGCTCAGCAGGGGAGCATATGCTTGGCATGCAGAAGGTCACAGGTTCAATCCCCGGGGAAGTTTATCTGGCACCTTCATTTTTGATCCCCTCGAAATCCAACCCTCCTTCTAAAACAGAGGGTGGCTAACCCATGGCCCTGGATCCACATATTATGGGACTCCAGCTCACATCTGCCTTAACTAGCAGAGCCCAATGGTCAGGGATTATGGGAGTTGTAGTCCACCAGACACATGGAGAGCCACAGGTGAGCTGCCTCTTTTCTAAAATGCAAACCTTGGTGATGGTGCTGTCTTTCCTGCTGCCCTGTCATTCTCCACAATCCTTGGCAAGAGCTCCCTTCCTCCTCCTTCCAGCAAAAATGTCTTCCATTATTAAAGCCCCTATGTAAATTATTCAGGACTCCCTCGAAACCTTTTCACACTGCCTGAAACGCCACGTCTGATGGAAGCTCTGCAGCTGCCAAAACCCTACGCTATGCAATATGTAGGTGACCTGGACATAGGGGACTGGTATTGAGCCAACAGAACCATATAAAATGATAGCAGCAGTTCTAGCAGTTCCCCAAAGGTGGGGGAAAACTGATCATGATGGATTACTTTTATATAAAAAGGGGGGGTGCTTAAATAATTCCTAGCTAACTCCAAAGGCAGATCCTTGGTGAGAGTCTGCCCAGGGTTTGCACAATGGGCTGCAGCGAAGTTGCAGCAACAAGCACACCAGCTTGACATGAACAGGCTCTTCCTAGAGACCCCTGTTCAACCACTTATCAAATGCTTAACCTGATCAGACTGGGATCAGCTTCAGTCTCCTGTAACTGTCCCTAAAAAACATCACAGGCAAGTCCCAGTCATGCCACACTGAATTATTTCACTCCCCACAAAGTGCCTCTGGAAATCTGATTGCTCTCTTTTTAGAAACTACCCTGGTCCCTCTAACGCAGATTGAAATCCTTCTCAAGAGGTGCTGCCCGTATGCTGTACTGTTGTTAAGTACCACACCATGCATTCACACCAAAGTTAGGACCACCAACTTTTTTGGGTTTTGTTTTCTCCAGCTCCTTTGCCTTTAACAACAGCCCAAACTGCATGTAGTAGCAGGTGATAATGCTGATCAGTATTCCATTAAAAGATTCCTCCACATACAAGCCCAGGAAGGGCTCAGAGACTGGAAACTACTACCAGATCTCTAGTCCTTGACAATTTCTAGTAAAGGCAGACTGCCAATACCTTATGTGTGTAAACATGCTTACATAAGTCCTTACACCCTTTCCAGCATCCTTTGCTCAGACGCATGTAACACTAAGACGATTAAATATGGCTATCTATCTATCTATCCTTCCTCTCCCCAATGCATTGTTATGCATGGGGCAAAGATTCCGACTGATCTACGCTACTGAGTACAAAATCAGCATGTGGTGGTTATTTTGGGTGAACTGATCCAGAGAGGGAGAGAAAGCGTGTCTGTGGTGAAATAGCTGAAACCACACCAACCCACACCCTCCCATTCAGAAAAAATACTGCATAAAGATGGAGCTGGGAGTGGGATAGACCATTCCGCTGCATAGCAACAGGGGGAGGCTAGCTGCTTCTGCCCCCCCTCTTCCCCGCCCATTCCCCATTTTCCATTTGCAACTCTACTACCAAGCCTTCGGTTCTCAGCTAGCAAGCTGCGCCCTCTGTGCTTTGCGCAGCTCTTTTGACGAGATGCTCTGAGCTGTGCGAATGGTCTATTTCCGCCCCTCCCTCCTTCCTGTAGACCCCCCCTATTTGTTGAGGCCACAGTGGACTCTTCCCAAGCAGGTGGACTGCAGACTCTATAAATAGGGGTGGGTAGGGGCAAGTAGAGGCTGCATTGCAAAACAGCGCAGGAGGGGAGCGTGGGTTGTGTCTGCTCCGCTTATACACGCGTTTGCAGCCCCTCTGCTTGCTTTGCACAACTGTTTGGCCTCTTGCTGGGAGGAAGGGAAGAGGCGCGTGTCCTCCTGTTAGATTCATGTTGCCCACGGAGGTCGGGGAATTGCTGGTCTCGCAGGGGATGGAATTCTGGACCAGCCCTGCCTCTTACGACGAAGTCAACGGGAACACGGAGCTGGCTGATAACACGGACTTGATATCCCAGGAGCTGGAGGAGGGTAAGAAGGCAGGGGGATAAATGGGAAGTGGGGTTGGGAAGAGAGGGCAGCGCGGCTGCGAGGATTGATATTGCTGTCTCTGACCTTCAGTCTCCTTTGAGCTCCTGAAGATGTTTGTGAGCAGACGACCTGACTTCTTGGTGGTGGGCAGATTGCAAAGCATTGTCCCTGGACCCAGATGCTATATGGTAGGGATAGGCGATGGGTTTCTGGTTTTGTTAAAATAAAAATTATCCACCTGTGTACTGAGATGGAACAGAGTTGTTGGAAGGCTTGCCTGTTAGTATTTTACTTACTGGGCTTACACACCACTTTCCCCCCTCCCTTTACAAAATGTAAAGCGACTTACAATATAATGCAATGCAAAAATTAAAAGCGAGATGAAAACAAAACAAAAGGAAAACGAAAAACAGTTTAAAAAGCAGGCCAACAAATCCCAGCCACCCAGAGAGGCTGCAGTGTCTGGACCCTGCTATACCTGACTGCAATAGATGCTGGGCAGGTGTGTGTCTGGAGAAGCTGGCAGTTACTGCCTGTAACCCACTTTTCTTCCAGAAGGTTATCGAGGAAGTGTGACTGTTCTTTTCCTGCTGTCTGTAGGGCTGGCATTCCCAACCCCACCCAGGCTCTGCCCCTGTGGCTTCAGCATCCACCTGACACACACATGCAGGTGTGTGCTTTCTCCACCACTTGGTTGTCACAGCTGAAATAGCCTCCCTGGTTTTGTTTCTGCTTTTCAGGGATGCTCTTGAAGGCCCCAGGAGTGCAGCCAGTTTTAAGGGACAAAGCTGGCTCCCAGCTTGATGGTTTAAACCACTTTGTTGGAGCTTGCCTCTTCAGGCTGAGAAAAGAACCCAGAAGGCCTGACTGACTCTCACTTTACTCCTCTGAGTCTTGCTTGTTTTATTTAGCATTGCACTTCTATCCCACTTTTCCTGCAAGGAGCGCAAGGTGGTGCACGCGGCTCTTCCCCCCCTCCCTGTTTTTAGCCTCGCAACCATCCTGTGAGGGAGATTGTGCAGAGAAACAAGGCCTGGCCCAAGGTCACCCAAGTGGCTGAGTCAGGATTCGAACTCTGGTACCCCAGGTACTGGTTGGACACTCTAACTGCTACACTGACACCTTCCTCAGTTGGGAGTAGAGAGAAATCTAGAGTCTGGGATCACCATTGTAGGTAGATGGTCTGTCCTGCCTTTCAACAGGTGAATTAGATCAAATGACCTTTGCAGATTTTTCCATCTTAATTCCCACTTCTTTCTCTTCTTCACCCACCAAAGCGAAGCTGGAAGTGAAACTTCATGATATTTGGAGTTTAAGATCCCATGCAGACAGTTAAACAAAAATTATATGGGTGTGTGGCAATTCATTACTGTTTACTGGCATCTCATAGGGAGGAATGGGGCAAGGCCTGATAGTTTAAAGAGCCCTGGAAGTGTTTTTTTGGAGTGAGGGAGGAGGAGAATAGCTGTTTTCTTCCCCTCAGAGTTGTCTCTCTATTAAACTGACAAAGAAGTGTTCCTATTAGACCCTTGTTTAAATGTAATTAAGCATGGTGATTTTGAGGGGCTGGGTGGTCTCCCTTGTGTGAAAAACAATGAAATGCTTGAGGTGAGCAGAGGGTTCCCAGATCTATAGAGAGAGAAATTTTGTAAATAAGAGTTTTAATCAACATTTCCTGTAGAAGAATGTTGGTCCTCTAAATGCAGGGCAATCAAGGACAACAGACTTTGAAACGGGGGGGCGCTCTGTTTTCTGTTAAAAAATAAATGAGGCGTCTGAGGATCTGCACAATCTCTGGGCCTCATATGTTCTTTCATACATGTTTGTATAGGAATAAGACCTGACTTTGGGAGGAAAATGTATTATGCAGGATCACTTGCCAAGAGAACTGGGGACAGACGGCAGGTTCCTTTCGTTGTTGAATATATACATTTTTTTTCTGTGTTCATATACAAAATTGCCATATGTGCAATGGGACGCTGGGAGTTCAATAGAGCTGAATTCACATATGCCTCTCTTGATGACTCACCATTAGATTTCCTGCACCTGCACTTATGGCTGCCTTGTAGGAAAATAAATTATCTTGTGGTTGAAAGGATTCCAGGTGATGGGGGAGTACCGCCTTTGAAGTTTGAAATGCAATGGCTCTTTCCCACATGCAATGCCATGGTTGGGTTATGATCGAACCATTGAACTTGCTTGTGTGAACTTGCCTCCATATTATTTTTTCCATGGGTTTTTAATGAACTTGGGGGTGGGAATGTCCACTCGATGATTCATAGGAATGCTCTGCAAAAAGCAGGTGTCCTACCAATTGTGTGATGGTCCCTGGGTAGGATAAGGTAGACCAGCCTTGCAAATAAGACAAGGAAACTCACTAGTTGAAGTCTTGGGTAATTTGTCTGAATGTGCTGCATTGTTTGCTAGGTATTATAATATATCAGCCTTGGTGTGACCAAGGCCCCTTGCACCTCCAGTAGTTTAGCATCATTGTTAGGTTTTAATACCTGGCTTCTTTCTTTCAATTGGTGCTGGCTGGTGTCCTTTGGGGACAGGTAGAGCAGAAGACAGGGAGAAGGTGGAGCTGGTGCCAATGGGGACTGGTAGGGTGGGAGGCAGGGAGACCAACAGTAGGGGGCGCCAGAGCTAATGCCACCACTCGCTGATTGGTTGCAAGAAAGAAGGCAGTCAGGTAGGGGCTGGCTGAGCCTGAGAGCAAACTCAGGTGGGTGGGGCAGGCTCTCATTCACTCTAATGCACCATCCTTCTCTGCTAATTTGATGGCATGCGTGTGTAAGATTGGTTGCTCTTTTTATGTGTGTGTAAGCTGCCTTGGCATTATATCTATATCATCTACATATCTATATATATATCTCAGACTACACTGTACTGTTATTATTTTCTAAAACATCATTGGGGACAGTGTTCATGAGATCAGCCAATACTGTATGCTCATAGGATCTGGAATATCCACCAATACTTAAACCAACATCCAAACAATTCTGTTCCCAGCTACCTGTTTCCTCCTTTTCCTTGGGGCTTTTGTGTCTCGAGTTGACCTGCTTCATGGGCCAAGATTTGGGTTGACCGTCTGGCTGCGAAAGGGATCAAGGATGCTTTCCCATTTTGAAGTTTACCTCACGGTAGCTGCCCATTGTTTCATTTATCACTATTAAGCTCCTGGATTAAGGCCTAAATAAAGGCCTTAATCCGAAAGCTCAATAAAGATAAAATAAATACTGATCATTTATCTTCCTTCTGAAGTATTGAGGGGGTATTTTCTCTCCAAAGTATTTCAGGACCGTTACAATGAGGGACAGGAGGACAATATTTCTGTTTTAGTGCTTATTGATTTATTTTTTATATATATAGAAAATGTCGGTTTTATTGCTGTGTCCTGCCCTGAGATTATTTGACAGTGAAGGGAGGGAAGGAAGTTTTGTAAATAAACTAAAATAATGCTGAAACAGAAATTGATTTCCTTTTGGGGAGACCTAGTGGCTGTGTTTTGCTTGATGCTTAAGAATTCTAATTCTGCTTTATGTGGGGTGAGGGAGTCATTTTCCTGCCAGCACACTGACTCTGGGTTTGGGGCTGCCCATTTTTCTTTCAGCTTGCTGTTCCTAAGCCTATTGAAAGTGTCCTGGCTTGCTTGAAATGTATGGTGTTATGTTATCTTGTGCTGTGTACTATATAGATTATTTGGTGTGATATGTGTGTGTGTGTGTGTGTAGGATTTAGCCTGGAGGCAAGAGTTGAACTTGTTGATCTGAGCTCTGTGGACCCATTGAAGCCATATTCCACTGTGGCTGCAAGGATTTCACCTGTTTAAAAGCCTTAATGAAGTGCTTAAAAAACAACAACATCAATGTTATCATTAATCACTTAAACATGTACTTCTCTCTGGCTTGGACAGTTTTCAGAATTTGCCAGGTGCATTTTGCAATTGCCATGGGTCCAAATGTGACCACATGAAAATCTCTGGATGCCTGGTTGTCGGCTGGGGAAAGCAAAACTGTCACCTACAGCTGGAGGCACAAGGTTGGGAAACACTAACCTAGAGGACCTGAAATATTTTCCTTGAAGCTTGAACTAGTTTTATTCTGGATTGTTTTGTTTAATGTTTCAATGTGTTGTAAACCACTTTGAGATTTGTTCCTTAAAATATAAAGAGGTATAGAAAGGAAATGAGCAATATTATCAATACAGTGGTACCTCGGGTTAAGAACTTAATTCGTTCTGGAGGTCCGTTCTTAACCTGAAACTGTTCTTAACCTGAGGTACCACTTTAGCTAATGGGGCCTGCCGCTGCGCTGCCACTGCACGATTTCTGTTCCCATCCTGAGGTAAAGTTCTTAACCTGAGGTACTATTTCTGGGTTAGCAGAGTCTATAACCTGAAGCGACTGTAACCCGAGGTGCCACTGTATTCATCCAGTGGGGAGGGGAAATGGCACCTGGATGTTCCATAGGGGCGATGGTTTAAGGTGCCATTTGGTGCCTAGCTTACATATCTGAGTTTCTAGCACTGCTACCCAAAGATGCCAGGGGTTGAACATTCCCGCATCCTCCTGCAGACTGAGTCATGCTCTATGGATCACGAGTATTGCCAGCACTCTGGTCCTTGTTCATCAGGTCACTCTTATCTCCCCTGTGCACCAACCACAGCAGAAAGGGAGCGACTTGTAATAGCAAAATTGTCGGGAGCAGACATGTCTGAAAGCTGGGGGTGTACCAATGTTTAGAGTAAATAATGGAAGCTGCCTGATATGTGTAATGAGCCACCCTTTGACAACAGGGTGCTCTCGATGCGCTAGCTATAATGTGTGGACCAGCCTTTCCGATGGAGGGCAAAAAACGGAAGGGGATAAAAGTGAAGCATATTATTAACATGCCCCTAAAGACTTCAGTTTTGGAAATCCCACTAGCAACGGCGCTTCACATGCCTTGCACTTAGTAATCTTCACCGCACCCCTGCAAAGTAGGTCAAAACTGCTTACTTTAATGTCACGGCTTACAACAGGAGGCTGCCTGATGTGTTTTCAAAGGGGGCATATTTTGTAATGCTAGACCCGGAAGACTGGAACGTCCGAATCCTTAAAATCTTGGACACTGACTTGTTTCCTATGTTTGTTGTACGGAAGTGAAGGAGATGGTAGAACTGCAAGTCCTTGCTGGCTATGCACGGGAATAGCTAGGTGAACAAGGGCCACGGGCATCTGTGCAGCTGTCTTGTTTATCCCTGCTCTGCTGGAATTCATGCTCCAATTATTTCCAATTATGGCTCACATGGATGATGAGGTGCCAAAGGGAGGGGGTCCCCGTATGGCACGAAGGGGGCTGGGCAGGCAGGCGGGCAGGACCATCATGGCGTCTCCCCGCTGTGCAGACATGCCATTAGGCACGCACACAAGAAAAGAGGCGGGGTTAGCTGGCTTGCTTGCTTTAATGGCAGCCGGGCGGGGAAGGACTGGACGTCCCGCCTGGCTGGGTGGGGGAGTGGACAGGGATCATAACCGCTTTGACTGTGGCCCGACTCCATTGCATAACAACCCTCATCCGAGAAGTGCATAATGGGATTTGATGTCGTCTCCGATAGTTCCAGCTAACCTACTTTCCTTGCGTCAGACGGCTGCGGCTGGGAACAGATAGGCTTAGCTCTGCAGGGCAATGATCTGCAGTTGCTTGAACCCAACAGCGTAAGGGTGAGAAGCCGAGGTGAGCTGGAGGACTTATTTGGGACCGTGGCTCTGAGGGAAACCTTCGGAGCGTTCTGGATCTCTGGTGTCCCCTTGCTTGGACATTTCTCTGCTCCCTTTATTTCAGACTACAGTGGTACCTCAGGTTACATACGCTTCAGCTTACAGACGCTTCAGGTTACAGACTCTGCTAACCCAGAAATATTACCTCGGGTTAAGAACTTTGCTTCAGGATGAGAACAGAAATCGTGCTCTGGCAGCGCGGCGGCAGCAGGAGGCCCCATTAGCTAAAGTGGTGCTTCAGGTTAAGAACAGTTTCAGGTTAAGAACGGACCTCCAGAATGAATTAAGTACTTAACCCGAGGTACCATAGTATTAGCACAGTGCATAACTCCTGTTGGAATGGTTGCAGGGGCAAAAGCCCCCAAGCAGGGCAACGTGGTTCCTGGATCTTAGATCTCTATTTGATCCGGTGGAATGTAAAATATTTGTTCCCCCCACCTACAGCAGATTGTGCTTGAACAAAATGGAAATTTAGAGGCAACTGTTTACAGCTGATTTCCTAGTGGGACGGGTCGTATATCTGAGGTGGATCACATGGTTTGCCTGAATAAGGTCCCAGGTTGAACCCTGGCGTTTCCAGGCAAGGCAGCGAATCACTCCTGTCAGTCTGCATAGACAGGAGGTAGCCAATGTGTTTTCCTCCAGATGTGGTTGGACTCCAGCTGCCACAATCCCTAGCCGTTGGTCATGCTGGGAGTCAGGAGACCAACATCAGCAAGACAACAGCTATCCTTGATATAGGCAATATTGAGGTAGATGGATCAGTGGTTTAACTATGCACAAGGCAGCTTCCTAATACAGCCTAGATCTAGGCCCTCGAGCTGCGGTTCCCCCATCAGATTCATCCAACATGGCCGACATCCAAGAATAATGGAAGTTCTCCGCCATTATGGAGAAGGTTTCTCCAGAGTTCCCTAACCACCTACTTCACGCATGACCTTGAGTACCTTTTAGAAACAAAACAGCTTACTATTGTGCTGAAAATTTTGGAGAACAGGTTGAATAACATTGGATGAAGCATTCTTCATAAAGGCACTTCAGCCCAACAGAGGCCATTGTGGAAACATATTCTTTTTATTTTCTTCTGACAAACATATGTTGAATTCTTCCTGTCCCTCATTAACATACATCCACAGGGTGGATAAAAATCAATGATTTTTTTTTTTAAAAAGGATTTTTTTTTATTAACATTGGATTTTTTTGATTTACATTGGATTTTTTTGATTTAAATTGGATTTTTAAAATAAAATGCTTTTGGAGGAAAAATCTTTCTATAGATAGTTTTCTATTTAAGTTACATTATAGTCCATTATACTGATCAGGATAGTTCATTATACTCATCAGGAAATAAGGATTTGTTTTAAGTTTTTCATGTGTGCTAAAACTCAACAAACATACATTATACATATGCTATAATGTTACTGTTTTAATTAAATAAATTGTTTAAATTGTTTTTAAGGAAATGATTATTTTTCTCCTTCCAGTAAAGAACAGCAGAAAAGTTGTCCAAATATAGACGGTTAACTTATTAAACCTCACAATAATTTCATAATTATCTGTCAATGTACTTCTAATAGTATAACCAAATCAGCAATTTTTGATACAACTATAAAAACTACTCTGAAAATTTATTATTCCAAAAACGAAACCTTCATCTGGTTGTAAATATTAAGATTATACCAGCAAGAATGAGTCTTTCTGTAAAAAAATATATGATTTAAATCAAGTCTTACTGACTAGTGATTTAAATCGATTTGATTTCAATCAAACCCACCCTGTACATCCGTAAGACGCCACACTTATGGATAACCATTTTGTAATTGACATCCTGTTGTCGGTCCCTTTCGGTGACTCTGCTGCACAGTTACTGGCTTTAAGAGGGGAGAGAGGTCACTTCAGTCTCTTGTATTTGGAGATGTCAGATTTTCCCTTGCAAAGAAAGACCATGAAGCCAACCTTAGCTAAGGAGCCTTGGGCAAAAGGTGTGTGTGGGGAAGTGATGCAAATCTGATTGGAACTGACACTGCCCTTAGAGAGAGGCTAAATAGGGCAAGATTGACTCCGTAGAGGAGCTTGTTTGAGCACCGGAAATGTCTCCTTCAATCCCATCTTGGCCTGGCTGTTTTTCATTTTCTACTCTTTTCCAGCTCAAGACAACATGCATTTCACTTAACATCAACACGCTTCTGCTTCGGAACGGGACGTTACTTGTCCCTGCCAGGAACCAAATTTAGTAAATGCAATTTATACCATCTACTTGGCCCTTAGGCTACAGTGGAGCATTTTCGCACACTGCGTTATAAAAACACCTTTGAAGCATTTCTTTCGTTGTATGTGAATATTGTTAACTGTGGGCTGGAAAGTGGGAAGAGAGCAGTTTATAAATGGAGCGAGTCTTCTGGCCTACGTAGCTGACATTGTTGTGTTACAGATGTGGGGGAATGAAAAAGGTAATTGTTACCTGGAAAAAGCTTAGGATTTGGCAAACCTGGGTTCAAATTCCAGTAGTCTTGAGGGTTCACTGAGTGGTTTTAAGCAAACAGAGAAAGCGGGAGTGTCTGTGACTGTGACTCCTTGCAGAACACTGGTTTCCTGTAGTGCAAGTTTTACAGTCACAAGCCCTTTTTTTGAGATGCATAATCTTGGCTAAAGAGGTGGAAATGTGGTTTGGGGTGCGTGTATGCTGTTATTGTTGTTAAAAAATAATTCAAAGGACAAAATCAGCCTTCTAAGTTGAAACAAATGAGACAGCCAATGCAGCTGGCACAATAGTGGCATAATGCTAGCAGATTGCTTGACTCTGTTGTTTTCACAATAAATTTGTGCGCTAAGCTTTGGGGAGTGTTCCGTCCTCCTAGAATAAAAGTTATCTCATGGCTGGGTGTGTTCTGTGCCAGCACCGAAAAACTACTGATGATGATTATGATGACTATTATTAACAACAGAATTCATCATTCTGCAATCTCCACTTTCGTGATTTAGTTATAAGTCTCTGTCCATAATGGCTGAAAACATATGCTTTGAACTGTATGGGAGGTGCCTGCTGAACAGGGGTGGTGATGGTGCAAGTTTCTTAAAAAACTTGTGTCATTGCACAAATTTGCATTATATTTGCATCTGCTTCTTTGTAAGTGTGAATGCAGATTTGGGCTGAATTTCAGACTTGTGGGGGTGGAGGGAACCTCAAACTCTGGCTGTTGTTGTCAGGGCATAGGAGCCAACTCCTAGGGGCTAAGGGGGCTTTGCCCCTACCCAATAAAATATTTGAGGGGGCAGAACCACCCGAAAGATGATGGGCATTGTCAGTGGGTAGCGTGGGGGGTGCAAGGGGGGCCGGCCGCACCGGGCGCAACATCTGGGGTTAGGGCAAATCCACGGGTTAGGGGGTGCAAATCCACGGGTTAGGGGGCGCAAATTACTTGCCTTGCCCCGGGTGCTGACAACCCACGCTACTCCACTGGGCATTGCCATTCAAATGGGGTGTGTGCGCTGCACCATGTGATCAATTATATATGTCAGGGCTTGCTCTGATGAGCAATAACAGGCTTTTCTGAGCCCAGTGCATTTGATGTGGATTGGGCCCTCAGCCCTGCCTGAAATTTGTTGGCCACAACAGCTTGGGTAGCTATCAAAACTTAAACAAGCCTGGGCAAATAAAGATGGCAGATGTCTTGGGGTCTCACTGGCACTCTGGTATGCAGTATGCCCAGCTGCTCTGTACGCAAAGGTTGTTGTTTTTTAAAGATCATTTGTGTTTGTGTGTGTGTTTTCAGTAGACATTCTTCTGGTGAAGGGGATAGATAGCTCAGCAGCTGAGCCGCTGCTTTGCATGCAGAAGTCTCAGGTTTAGTCCCTGGCATCTCCAGGTAGGGCTAGGAGAGACCAACCTCTTGCCTCATATCCTGGAGAGGTGCTGCCAGCCAGTGTCCACAGTGCAGAGCTCGCTGGAACAATGGTCTGGTTCTGTATAAGACAGCTTCAGGCTAGAGAATGAATTAAAGGTGCCTCAAGACTTACTTATTTGCAGGAGGGATATAACTGCATTCCCAAACTTCAGGTTTGCACATTTGAAGTGGAATGAAGAAGGACTCTATTGTCCTAGTGCAACAAACCCACTTTAAAAAAATGACCGGACTATTTGCTGCATGGAAATGCTGACGGTGTGTGTGTGTGTGTGTGTGTGTGTGTGAATGAACAATTGATTGAAAGACACACAAACACTCCATAAGCAAATTGGGATGAATGCAGGATGAATGTTCGTTATTGTGTAACTGCCCCGTACGGATGCTCAGTAAAGGCTGGATATGGTCTGACCTCTCCATAAGCTATGCACAAACAGGGTGCATGTTGAACAATCAGGGTGTCTTGAGGGGCCCTAAGTTTTGCAAACTTAAGAAGATGCATGTGAAATATGTTTAATGTGCATAATTCATATGGACCACAGAATTCAGATTTACTTTGTTTAGGATTTTGCTCTTTGATCTTGATGCTTTGTAGCACGAGGTACACTGCCCTAAGTTGTTCCTGCCTTAACAGGATTACTGATGTACAGATGTCAACTAACTCTCCCCCCCCCTGCCCTCTCTTTCACCACAGTGCTCTGTTCTGAGCGGGTTAGCAGGATCACTAAGACCTACCATGACATAGATGCCGTCACCAGCCTGCTAGAAGAGGTAACCTTCCTTTGCTACTGACTATTTGAAGATCAAACACTGCGCCAAGTCCTGTTCAAGTCATATAGTGGAGTCGAAGAGCTGAAAGAAAAAAATGCATACATGTATAGAAAAATGATGTATAGATAGTATTTAACTCCAACTAAATTAGCTAAAATGTATAGAATGAGAAGAGGGATGCGGGTGGCGCTGTAGGTTAAACCACAGAGCCTAGGGCTTGCTGATCAGAAGGTCGGCAGTTTGAATCCCTGCGATGGGGTGAGCTCCCGTTGCTCGGTCCCTGCTCCTGCCAACCTAGCAGTTCGAAAGCACGTCAAAGTGCAAGTAGATAAATAGGTACCACTCTGGCAGGAAGGTAAACGGCGTTTCCGTGCACTGCTCTGGTTCGCCAGAAGCGGCTTAGTCATGCTGGCCACATGACCCGGAAGCTGTATGCGGGTTCCCTCGGCCAGTAAAGTGAGATGAGTGCCCCAACCCCAGAGTCTGCCATGACTGGACCTAATGATCAGGGGTCCCCTTATCTTTATAGAATGAGAAATAAGAATTGTGGGAAATGTAATGCTAAAGAAGGGGATTTTTATCATATGTGGTGGACATGCAATAAAGTTAAATTATTTTGGGGAAATATTTATAATGAGTTAAAAAAAGTTTAGGTATACCTTCCCCAAAAACCCTGAAGCATTTCTGTAGGGTATGATAGGAGAGGAAATACCAAAAGTCGATCAGAAATTGTTCATGTATGCCACTACGGCAGCTAGAACTTTATTAGCCCAAAAGTGAAAACAGCAAGAATTACCGACGGTTGAAGAATGGCAGATGAAGATGATGGACTTTGCAGAATTGGCAAAGCTGACAGGGAAAATCCGAAACCAGAGTGACCAAGTGTTTCAGAGAGAGTGGAGTAAATTTATTCAATATATAGACAATCATTGTAAACATATAAAGACACTAGCAAGATTGAGATAAACCTCACAACGTTGAATAGAAGGAACCTTCTACATGTGCTTAAAGACTAAAATAATATTAAGGAAAATGCTAGAATTGAGATGCTATAAATGTGTGGAAATATGATGTAGGTATACAAAAACCAGACGACGGGATGGAGGGAAGTCGAGTGGCTCAGTAGAGCTAAAAATTTGTAAAAGGAAATAAGATGTTATATTAATGTTAAAAATGGAAAACCAATAACATATATATAAAAAGAAAGAAACTACATCTGGCAATCAATGTGCCCCTTTAGTTTCAGATAGCATATGGGTAGACGAGTCTAAAAAGCCCAGGACACAAATTTTCACACGCCCCTCTGGCAGCTATGGTGGGTCATTTACCAGAAGTAATGTATTCAGTGTTAACTCTGGAGGTGTATACTCAATTCTGACCAAACTAAGCCTTCTGATGTATATTTTAATCTGGGAGGCTTAGTGCTCTGACATAGCTCAGTTGGTACAGCATGAGGCTCATAATCTCAGGGTCGTGGGTTCAAACCCCACATTGGGCAAAATATTCCTGCATTGCAGGGGCTTGGACTATATGACCCTCTTGCTCCCTTCCAATGCTACGATTCTACAGCTCAGCCTATCTGAGTACTATCTGAAACCCAAGGGGCACATTGGTTGCCGGAGGTGAAATATATTTGCATTATGTTCAGTTCTCCTACACCACTAATAGAAGTGATGGCAGTCCCCAATAGATGGATAAAGTCAGCTGGCTATTCAGCAGTCCAGAAAAGTCTCCCAAGAAGGTTCTTGGTTTGGAGTGGCATGGGCAAGAAGGGAATAATAATAATAATAATAATAATAATAATAATAATAATAATTAATAATAATTTAATTAATTAATAATAATTTATTATCTATACCCTGCCCATCTGGCTGGGCTTCCCCAGCAACTCTGGGCAGCTTCCAACAAAATATTAAAATACCGTAATGCATCAAACATTAAATGCTTCCCTAAACAGGGCTGCCTTCAGATGTCTTCTAAAAGTCTGGTAGTTGTTGTTCTCTTTGACATCTGGTGGGAGGGCATTCCACAGGGCGGGCACCACTACCGAGAAGGCCCTCTGCTTGGTTCCCTGTAACCTCACTTCTCGCAGTGAGGGAACCACCAGAAGGCCCTCGGTGCTGGACCTCAGTGTCCGGGTAGAACAATGGGGGTGGAGACACTCCTTCAGGTATACTGGACCGAGGAGCTCTTGAAAAGTGGATGTTTCAGAATCAGATTTCAGCAGGCATCATGGAGCAGGGAAAGGAGAAGGAGGAGACAAGAAGCCTGCTCTGTTATAACTGCTCCTGTGCTTTCCCCCCCATCCCCACAGAAGGAGCATGACCTGGAGCTAGCCGCCCGCATTGGACAGTCGCTGCTGAAGCAGAACCGGAGCCTGTCGGAACGCAATGAACTCTTGGAAGAACAGCTTGAATTGGCAAAGGAAGAGGTGAGGAAGCCCCTTCCGGTGCCCATTGCTAACCAGGGAGGAAGCTAATGCTACGTATGCGTACATGAAACGCAGGGAATTTGTTTGCCCCTCCACCCGACTCCGGGTGGATAGAAAGTGGAGAGATAAGCTGAGGGCTGGGAGAAAAAGTGAGCTGGTTGTGTGTATGGCAGTAAATGCAGGAAGGATGCGTGCAGGGAATACCGTATTTTTCGCTCTATAAGACACATTTCCCCCCTCCTAAAACATAAGGGGAAATGTGTGTGCGTCTTATGTAGCGAATGCAGGCTGCGCAGCTATCGCTGAAGCCAGAAAAGCAAGAGGGATCGGTGCACAGTGATCCCTCTTGCTCTTCTGGCTTCAGCGATAGCCATGCAAAGCCTCTTGAGCGCAGCGGGAGTGCTCCTGCCTCTTCGCTTAAGAGGCTTTGTGTTGCTTTCTTGTTTCTTGTTTTCCTCCTCTAAAAACTAGGTGTGTCTTATGGTCACGTGCGTCTTATAGAGCGAAAAATACGGTACTTTTCTGTTGGGTGCATAGGGTCTAGAGCAGTGTTTCTCAAGCTTGGGTCCCCAGTGGTTGTTGGACTACAACTCCCATCAACCCTGACCACTGGTCCTCCCAGCTAAGGATGATGGGAGTTGTAGTCCCAACAGCAGCTGGAGACCCAAGTTTGAGAAACGCCAGTCTATGAGCTGCATCCAGCTGAAGTCTATTCAGAATAGGACCACTGAAATTAATGGAGCTAAGTTGGCCGTGTCGGTGGGTCTGCTGTTGAGTAGAACTAGCATTGGTTACAATGCTGTAACTTACAGCAGGGGTGCGGACCCTCAGGCGCAGAGGCCAAAAGTGAGCTCCAGGCCTCTCTCTCCAGCCCTTAGGGATCCCCCTAAGGGGCCACCCCTCACCAACTCTCCTTTGCACCCTCCTTGAGCGCTTTTGCTTGGCTGCAATGTGTCCTTGAACTGTAATAAGGCCTCTTGCTTTCCTGGATGGAGAGATGGGTGTCTGTGTATTAAAACTTCTGACTTTGCAAGGCTGGAATGTAGCCTCCTCATTGAAGACAGGATGTATAGCTCAGTCAGTAGAGCATGGGCCTCTTAATCTCAAGGTTGTGGGTTTGATTCCCAAGCTGGGCAAAAGATTCCTGCATCAATAGATGACCCTTGTAGTCCCCTCTGATTCTTTGCTGTGCTCAATTTTGCCTCTGACACCACTGGTGTGCAGTCCCTGGAAAGTTGTCCACAAGGGAATGCAACCTTTTGGGCCTAAAAATGTCCCCCCACCTCTGAACTACTATAAGATCTGAAGTTAAGGAGTAGCAGGGCTTTCAGATTAGAAGGTTTAACTTCTGCTTTTTTTCCCCATGGGACCCATTGTGCCTCTTCTCTCTCCCCCTCCCCACTTCAAGATAGCTCAGCTTCGCCATGAGATATCAATGCGGGACGACCTTCTTCACCTGTACACCAACAGCACAGAAGAGAGTGAGCCGACCTCTGCCACCTCCACTCCGTGAGTATCTCAAGCTGGGCTGGAAGGGGAGACCTTCTGCACAAGCCAAACTGTGTAATTTCTGCTGCCGTCCTCCTGGCGAGTTCCTCCGGCGGTCGCAGCTGACTGCCCATCCTCCCCATGTAGCGAGATGAATCCATTGTGGGATGAGGAGAAAGAAAGAAACCCCACCTAGAGTCTTCGGAAATTCTGCAGTGTACACCATTCATGCCAGCAGATCCGAAAAATGGCTAGTGTCTCCCCTGTGCTCTTCTCTAATTGCATTAAATGCAAAATTAAAACAGGAAGAGCCATCTGTTTGTAACACAGAGCTGTTGTTCTTCATTTAACCACCAGGTGGTGTGAGAGATGCAATGGCCTTGCGGGCGAGGGGGGAGGCGGGAAGAAAGACCGTATTTCCTCGAATCTAAGGCTCACCTTTTTGGGCCAAATTACTTTGCGAAAACTAAGGTGCGCTTTAGATCCGATGGCACATTTACATTCGCCAGCAAATACTTTGGATTCAAGGTTCTGAAAATGGCGGTGCGCTTGAGAGTTGATGGCACGTTAGGTAAAGGTAAAGGGACCCCTGACCATTAGGTCCAGTCGTGACCGACTCTGGGGTTGCGGCGCTCATCTCGCTTTATTGGCCAAGGGAGCCGGCGTACAGCCTACGGGTCATGTGGCCAGCATGACTAAGCCGCTTCTGGCGAACCAGAGCAGCGCACGGAAACGCCGTTTACCTTCCCGCTGGAGCGGTACCTATTTATCTACTTGCACTTGGACGTTCTTTCAAACTGCTAGGTTGGCAGGGGCACATTAGACTCAAGTAAATACAGTACTACAGTTCTCGTGGTTGAACTTGGGTGTTCCTCGCCCAATAATACATTTTCTAGCTACACTGCCATTCACCTCAACTCCTGTGTTGTTGCTATTCTTCTTCTTCTTATTATTATTACTATTATTAATTTATTTATTATACTGCCCTTTATCAAACGATCCCAGGGCAGTGTCCAACAATAAAATCACATTACAAAGCACTAATAATAAAAAGCACAATAAGAGACAGCATAATAACAAGAACAACAACAGCCACCTACTCCCCCAAGCTTTAACAGGCCATACATTATTTAATGGCTAAACGCCTGGGTAAAGAGGAACGTTTTTGCCTGGTGCCTAAAGACATGTCATGATGGCTCCAGGTACTCCAACCATCTGCAAAATGCCTCTTTCACCACTCTGTGATTGTATCCAGGCCAGATCCAAGCTAGGAGTAGGCCAGCAGAAGACACTCCAGGTCAGAAGGCCTGGCTCCTGGGCGAGATTGAGCCCTGCAGTATCTCTGCTTCAAGAAATGAAACATTAATTTCAGGAGCCATCTCAGGCCACTGCTGTCTCCCCTCCCCTCTGCTCTTCTCATGACTACATCTACTCTCCCTCTCCCTCCCCACAGGTTGCGGAGGAATGAATCTGCCCTCTCTTTACAGCAGTGTTTTCAGTATGACACCCTACAGCAGAAGCTCAAAGGGCTGGAGGAGGAGAACCAGAAACTGCGGACAGAGGTGAGGTTCTGAGTTATGCTAGGCTGCAGGTGTATATGATGTGCATGTGATTTGCCTTCTCTATCTCGTTGTCTGGGAATCAAGGAAAGACACTCGGCACATGCTCAGATGCTTTCGCTCAGTCATATTACCGAGCTGAAATCCTAGAATCCAAACTGGAAAGCAAAAATCATGCAGCGTCTAGCACAGGGTGTATTGCGATTGCTACAACAGGCAGGAAAATCATTAAGTAGTCTGCGAAGACCGCCGGCCATTTTGAAGGGGTCGATGGGGGGTGGGCATAAAAAAAGCTCAGGAACCACTGCCTTAGAAGGTTAAGTGCATTATCTCCCAGAGCGCTGCTATGTTTTCACGTCTTGGTGTAATATAAAGATATATATGTCTGTCTCTTTGAACCCAGGTCACAACCATTGCCACGGAAACCTCTCAGTATGAGGAACAGGAGCAGAAGCTGATGATTGACTGCGTGGAACAATTTTGTAGGTTCTTAGTTTTGGGCAGGGAGCTTGAAATTAAAGTCCAATTAATAGCAATAGAAGGCTGCTTTCAGGCATAATTCCAGGCCTGGAGGGATGATATTTGGTGGGGGGGGGGGTTTCTGGTGGGGTGGGGAGGCAAAGAATAACCCAGTCCTCTGTTTCTGCTCTGACCTGCCTCCACTCTGGAAGTTTTAAAACAGTCCTCTATTATTTGTCTGTGTGTGAGAGAGAGGAGGTGTTTGGGGGGGGCACATATTTACACATGTGTTTTGCCCTGCCCTCAGAGGGTTGGCAAAGAGGGAATATGGCTCTTGGTATAAACAAACAAAAAAAGGTTCCCCATCCCTGCTATACACACTTACCTGGGAGTAAGTCCCCTTGAACTCAGTGGTCCTGCTTCTGAGTAGATACACAAAGGAGCACACAGCAAGAGTTTCCATTAAAACACATTCATGCATTTATGTCCCACCTTTTCTCAAAGGAGCACAAGGTGACACACACAACTCTCCCCCTCTTCACTGAATCCCCACGACAACTCTATGAGGTAGGTTAGGCTGACAGGCAGAGACTGTCTCAGGGTCACACCCTGCAAGCTTTTATTCATGGCTGAGTGGGTATTTGAACCCTGGTCTCCGAAGTCCTAGTCTTAACTGCTACACCACAAAGCATGTGTACAAACTCCAAAAGTGAGGTTCTGGTCCCAACCACCTTCTGTGGAAGGAGACGATTCATACATGTTTGCCCTCTAGTGCCATCATAACTAAAAAATACTTGAGGTGTGGGGCATATATGAAAGAAGGTGGCTTTTGACGTGGGAAAGGGCGGCTTAAAATGACCTCTGATTACAGAGGTCCCTGACTCTCAGGGATGCTTAAGGAAGGTGGGGCACACTAATAATAATAATAATAATAATAATAATAATAATAATAATAATAATAATA
>JAXCMG010000033.1:4634757-4661517 GCA_034642415.1 Podarcis siculus
TAATAATAATAATAATAATAATAATAATAATAATAATAATAATAATATAATATATACCCACCCACTAGCTGGGTTTTCCCAGCCACTCTGAGCAGCTCCCAACAGAATATTAAAAACACAATAAAACATCAAACATTAAAATTAAAAACTTCCCTAAACAGGGCTGCCTTCAGATGTCTTCTAAAAGTCAGTTGTTTATCTCCTTGACATCTGATGGGAGGGCATTCCACAGGGCAGGCGCCACTACCGAGAAGTTCCTCTGCCTGGTTTCCTGTAACCTTACTTCTCCCAGTGAGGGAACCGCCAGAAGGACCTCAGAGCTGGACCTCTGTGGGACAGAAAACATGTACGGGGGCGGCGGAGGGTGGGTGGAGCGGGCTGGGGTGGCAGAAAGCTTTGCCCCACTGGTCTGCTGGATCCTGCTGTGGGCATATTGGAAGCTGTGTCCTGGTGCATTGCATGCTGCTGATGTCTCTTAAGTTGTAATGATCCTGTGTGTCTCTTCCTACAGCGGATGCTAGTCGAGAAGTGGTCCTGCTGTCCGAGGAGCTGGCCCGCAAGACAGAGGACACGGCACGGCAGCAGGAGGAGATCAGCCAGCTGCTGGCGCAGATTGTGGAGCTGCAGCAGAAGTGCCGCGCGGTAAGCATAAACCAAAGGGCCAGTTGGGGCCTGAATGGGCACCCAGAGTGCACCCAGAAACAAGACTGCTCCTTTGTGAAGTCAAGGGTGCCTCAGGGAGGTGGGTGTGATACAAGGGAACATTCCTAGCTTATCTAGGAAGTCAAGATGAGCAGCTCTGTGTTGCAGTGGATGTGTCCAGCACACATTGGCAAAAGTGACCAGGAAGCTCAGAAACCAAGAAGACCAAATGAATGAATGAATGAATGAATGAACGAATCTTTATTTGCGTCAGCCATCGGCCATGGCAATGAAACAACAATACAACAGACAAAGAATAGAAATGAAAAGTCAAGCATATAAAATACATTTTAGGGTTTTGAATCAATAGTCAAATAGTGGATCTTATTCTGATCGCCCCAGCTAAAAACCTTTCAACCTTTGCTGTCACCTGCTCATCTTGATCTGCCAAGAGAAAGGACACTGTGGCAGTGGCTGGGCAACCAGGAATGGACAATAAAAGAGGGGTGATCTCATTCCTCAAGTCTTTATAAAGAGTGCAAGAATACCAAAACTTTAACAAAGAGTGTGTGTGGGGGGGGTGGGGGGTGGAATTATAATTTATCCTAGAGACCACTGTAAGCAGATGAAAGTGTTAGCAGGACTGCAATAACTCTTGTAATGTAGCAAATACAATCATGCCTCAGTTGCCGAACGCCATGGGTGTCAAATGTTCCGGCTCCTGAACTATCGAAAACCGGAACTGAGTGTTCCAGTTTTTGAACATTTTTTTGGAAGCCGAATGTCCAATGGGGCTTCCACCATTGTTTCCGGTACGCCTGCACAATCGGAAACCGGTCGGAAGCCGCGCCCTGGTTTCTGAATGTTTCGGAAGTCAAACGGACTTCTGGAACGGATTCCGTCGGACTTCCGAGGTACGACTGTACTATGGAGACAATGGAGTGTTACAAAATATGGACTACTGAATAATATGCAGTTGAAAGGGTTGACAATAGGACCCATGGAGGGGAAGGTGGGAAGTCCAGTGATTCAGAGGAATCTTTAAATATGGATGTGTATGATTGTATTGCCATATTCTTATAATTGTAAAATCAATTTTAAAAAAAACAACCCCAAGGGCACTGTGGATGTTCCTGGTGGCAATAACTCTTATCTTTCTTCCTCCAGTATGGTTCAGAAGTGGAGGAGCTGCAGCAGCATCTTGCTGCTGCCAAGGAGGTTCAGCAGCAGCTACGAACAGAGGTTTGTATCCTTGGAGACCAGGGAGGGGGGGTGGCAGGGGTGGTGGTGGTGGTGGGTCATGGCCGGTTGCATCTGTCCAGTACAGATCTGAACAACAACAAGCAACACGTCAGCTAATAATATACTGGCAATATTTTTATAACGCTATGCTGTTTCAAGGTTCATAAACAGAAGACATATAATATGTGCCTGGAGTCACAAACTAACAGCAATCAAGTAAATATTCCGTGAACAGGAATAGTAGGATGGTAAGTCACTGTCAAAGATCATTGAAACGGAGGCAGAATGCCTTTACCACAGTCAGTATCCTACAGACGTGAGATGGTGGGTGCTCCAAACGTTGCAATAGGGTGCTCCGAGCACAGCAGCAGACAGTACAGTTCTTCCAGGATAATGAACTGTTTCAATGATAAATCTTCACCAGCAAATTAATACAGTGGACACTCGGGTTGCGAACGTGATCCATGTGGGATGCACGTTCGCAACCCGCAGCGTCATGTCTGAGCACGCGCAGGTCACGATTCGGCGCTTCTGTGCATGTGCAAGTGCTGAAACTCGGAAGTAACCCGTTCCGGTACTCCCGGGTTCAGCGCGGTGCGCAACCCGAAAACACACAACCTAAAGCGTCTGTAACCCGAGGTATGACTGTAGGCCCCAAAGGTACATCAAATGGCTAAGGATCAGCTATCGCTAAAAAGTATAGTAAGCTGATGTGTTGCTTGTTGTTATTCTGAGTGTCCTGTTTTGCAACACGGGGGATTTTCTTTGGTGTACAGTACAGGGAGGAAGGCAGAGATAGAATTGTAGAGTTGGGAGAGACCACAAGGGTCATCCAGTCCAGCCCCCTACAATGCAGGAATCTTTTTGCTCAATGTGGGGCTCGAAACCATGACCCTGAGATTAAGAGTCTGACGCTCTACTGGCTGAGCCACTGCTCAGCTTCTGTTGGAGGAAGTGCGCATCTGAACACCAGTTGCAGGCAGCCACAGGTGGGCAGACCGCCATTGCACTCATGCCCAGCTTGCCATCTTCCCCTAAGTATCTGGCCAACTGTTGTGAGAATGGGATGTTGTTGGACTAGCTGGGCCTTTGGCCTGGTCCAACAGGGCCCTGTATCCGTTTTGTGCCAGCCTGCTTTGGCTCTCCCCACTCACATACATTTCCCAGGGGTTCTCCGACGGAAGGGCATGACTGTTGAACAAGTTTTAATGCCAATAAATACCTATTGTAATGCAAAAAAGGGGGGTTAAAAGGTCAGGAGATCATCACTGTTGGCAGATATCACAGCAAGTTCAATCACATGTTTTAATTAAACCTGAACATGTAACCAGTGTAATAATAAATAATAAAAATAGTTTTTTATTTGTACCCCGCCCATCTGGCTGGGTTTACCCAGCCACTCTGGGTGGCTTCCAACAAAGATTAAAAATATATTAAAATGTCACGCATTAAAAACTTCCCTGAATAGGGCTGCCTTCAGATGTCTTCTAAATGTCAGGTAGTTGTTTATCTCTTTGACATCTGATGGGAGGGCATTCCACAGGGCGGGTGCCACTACCAAGAAGGCCCTCTGCCTGGTTCCCTGTAGCTTTGCTTCTTGCAGCAAGGGAACCACCCGAAGGCCCTTGGCACTGGACCTCAGAGTCCGGGCAGAATGATGGGGGTGGAAACGCTTCTTCAGGTATACTGGGCCAGAGTTGCAGCAGAGTTAGGCACTGCAAATCAATTCTAGAGTAAAACAAGCTGTACAGTGAGCCCCTAGTTTCTCCTCTCATTGTCGCTTGGCCTGATTAAGATGGGATGCCTCTCCTCTTTCACTTTCAGCTCCGAGACCTGCAGGAGAAATACGTGGAGTGTGGGGCAATGTTGCACGAAGCCCAGGAGGAGATGAAAAACCTCCGGAACCGCAGCCTCCCCAACAGCACCATCCACCGTCACAGCTCCCCTACTTTTTTGCCCCTGGTTAGTACAACGCATCTTGGGGTGGGGGCTGCGTAAAGGAGGAGATACCGGGGAAACAGAATTGGTTTGTAAAAAAGAGTACTCTTGATAGGAGGCAGAGCAGTGGGGATGGCAGAAGGTGGTTATTTTAGGAGGAGGCGAAGAGCATGTCTTCTTATTGGGAAGAGCAGCCAGGTTGCTTCCTTCACATTCCGACAGGTGCATTTCAAGCTCCTAGTCCTCAGCGAGGGAGGAGGGGAAAGTGGGATAAAGAAGGGCATGCCTTGGGATTTCATTTTTTAAAAATTATTTTATTTTTTACCAACCACCAAACCACAAACAGTGAAACCCCCCAGGCGGCTGATACAGTGGGTATACATATTCAATAATATACATATTCAATAATATTCAATAATAACATATTCAAATCAACCATATGTACACTTCTATATATAGTGGTACCTCAGGTTACATACGCTTCAGGTTACAGACTTCGCTAACCCAGAAATAGTGCTTCAGGTTAAGAACTTTGCTTCAGGATAAGAACAGAAATTGTGCGGCAGCAGGAGGCGCCATTAGCTAAAGTGGTGCTTCAGGTTAAGAACAGTTTCAGGTTAAGAACGGACCTCCGGAACAAATTAAGTACTTAACTAGAGGTACCACTGTACCTTAACACTCCTCCCTCCACAAGGTTTATTTAACTTTTAACGTTTTAATTGCCTGCCTCGGGATTTCATGTGAGTCAGGACTGAATTATGGGGATTTGGTTTTTTCTTCAATGGATTCTGTTCCATGAACCATGCTAACAGTGTCTCTGAGCATGCACAGTCTGACCACTAAGCAGCTCCAGCATGTTTTCCTTGCTCCCCCATTCCCCAGTCTGGCATTCCTGTCTAGTTTGAATGCCGGCACAGAAGCCCCCCCCCCCCCCTCATGGTTATAGGTGAGGGTTTTACCCAGCCCAGTCTGCTCTGCTTTCTGTTCCCACCTCCTGGGGAAGCACAAGTGGAGTAGAAGAAAAAGAAAATGATTCTGGGAATTCCCTGGGCATCTTTTACTAGTGAAAGACCACCTGCCCACTGTGACTTTTTCAATTGCAGGATTCCCTGGCTGCAGAGATCAAGGGCACGATGAGAAAGAGCGTGGACAGCTCTGGTTCCTCGGAGTGCAAGTAAGTGGGAAGGGCGCAAGATACCTGGTGTGTGTGTGTGTGTGTGTGTGTGTGTGTCCGTGTCCGTGTGTGCAAGATAGACCCATAAAAATGAGTGGCGAGAGCAAGAAGCTCTCAGAGGATGGCATCATGAATGCAGCACAACCCCTGAGGCCAAACAGGGGAAGAAGGAGGAGCCTTTGAATCAGCAGGTGAAATTCAGAATGATGCCGGGGGAGCAGCCGTGTTTTGTTAGCCCCCAAAATGGAAAACGAGTGAGGTCCCAACTAAAGAAGAATGGCAACTTAAGCTGGCAGAATATGCACAGCTTGCAGACTTAACATATAGAATAAGAGAACAAGAAGAACATAGGTTTAGAGAAGATTGGAAAATGTTGATTGAATATATGGGGGGAAATTGTGTACACCTGAAAACATTGGCAGTGTTAAGATAATGAATTCAACAGTGTAAGTAAGTTTTGATGGATGCAATAATGGAATGCTGAATGGTATAGTTTCTGTAAAATATGCAGGGATTTATGATATGTAAAACGAACCATGGAAAGAGAAGAAGGGAAGCCATTGATATTTTAAGGATGTAAAAATGAGTACTTTAAATTGTAAAACAGAAAATTTAATAAAAAATTTATATACAGAATGATGGCAGGGGAGAACCTGTGTGGCTCTCCAGCTGTCCTTGGACTCCATTTCCCATCAGCCCCCGTCACCAGTCCCTGGTTAAAAAACTTGGGTTGGGGGCAGAGCTAGGGTTAGAAAAGGTAACTCTTGGGGACCAGAGGAGGAGGGACTTCTTGACAAGGGGTGGAGCTTAAAATTTTGATGGGTCTGTGGCTTGTAAGCAGGGGGTGGCGGCTTTGAGTTTAGGCTTTGAGCAGCACCCCTGTTCTAAGCTTTTTTGGCAGGGAGGGGGGAGGTTATGTTTTACACTTGAGCAGCGGGGTGAGCATGACCAGTGCAAAATTTAGGGGGCTGCAAATGGTTCCCCCACACAGGGCGCTGAGCTGAGGGGGCACAAAATAACAACAACAACAACAACAGGATTTCCCAAGCTTGGGTTTCCAGCTGCTTTTGGACTACAACTCCCATCATCCCTAGCTAGCAGGACCAGCGGTCAGGGATGATGGGAGTTGTAGTCCAAAAAACAGCTGGAGCCCCACGTTTGGGAAATCCTGGCCTATATTAGTACCATGAGAAGATCCATTTAAAAAAGCAACTGGACCAAAAGGAATTACTGTGACAAGTTAAGAAATATGGGAGGGGGAGGCATGCTAATTTTGTCCTTGCTCAGGGCGCCATATTACCAGATTCCTGCCCTGCCATGACCTCCCTTTGTTTCCCACTACTGACCCCATCTCCGCCTTGTGTGTTGATCTCAGGGGTGTCCGTCGGGTCTTTGAGACGGTGAAGGCTGTGAACCAGGTGGCGAAAGCCAGATCGCGGGCAGAGTCTCCCCTGAGCTTCCCTGTGTACTCTCCCAAATTTTCCTCGCTGGGCTGCAGCCGCCTGAGCACCCCGCGCACCAGCTTCTACGGTTCAGACAGCCCCATTGCCGGAGGCCTGGAGGGGCAGGATGGCCATGTTTCTGAAGGGCCGGACGAAGCGCGGTGAGTCCTGCCAAGACACAGTATAGGCACCTTGCCACAACCTATTTTCACGTGGTCGTTTCCTCGGGGCGGAGACCTGTCTCCTGTACAACGCCACAGGCCTTGGTGGTGGCAGTGATCAGCATGGCTAATTCCACCCCCTGTTCTTTGGTTTCATTTAGCCGGCGCGAGGCTGGCACACCGGGCACACCCGGCCGGCACGACTTGGAAGCTGCCGTCCGGTGCTTGTCGGCCCGCCAGGAGAGCCACAGCACCGAGCGCTCGTTCTTCGAGATGGAAAGGGAAAGCAAGCTGAGGCGGCTGGCGAGGGACGCCGAGGACTCCAGTGGGTTCCTCACGCCCAACGAAAGCATCACGTCCACCGGCACCAACTATTCGGGCAGCTCTGGCGGTTCCGGGTTCTCTCTGGGCTCCTTCTCTTGTTTCCCCGATAAGCTTCAAATAATCAAGCCTCTGGAAGGTCAGTGGAAGACAGCAGTCAAGAACTGGGTGGGGGGTTGAGCGACCTTGGAGCGGGTGGGTGATCCGTGGGCACACTTTGGGCCATATTTTGCTGAATTTATTCCGATGCGTCCGTCTGTTGAATTAGCTTGCAAGCGCATAGGGACTGGAAGCATGTGATGGTTTTTAAAAAGTCATTTGGCAGTATTCATTTATTTGTTTATACACTTTACATACCGCTTAGGGTTTAAACAGATCTTTAAACAGTTTCCAACATAAGCTGAAACATCTTAAATCAGTGGTGGCCAAACCTGGTCCTCCAGCTGTTTTTGGACTACAACTCCCATCATCCCTAGCTAACAGGACCAGTGGTCAAGGATGATGAGAAATGTGTGTGGGGGGGAGTGAAATCTAGTTAAAGAATCCCCATCTGGTGCGCTGAGAGGCTGAGGCAGTTCCCCCTCAATTATTTTTTTTAAGGGGCTGAGCCCCTCAATATTCAGGGGGTGTTTGGCTCGGGCTCCTCGCGACATTGTGCAACGTTGTGTGCATGATGTCATGCCGTTGCACAGTGTCGCACATGAGCCCCCTCAATCCTATTAAGAAGGTGGCGCCTCTGGCCCCCATGATCCCTTGTCCTGGAAAAGGGGGAAAGTGAAAACAGGGGTTGCAAGGAAGAAGTGCCTGTCCATTGCTCTGGGATCTGCTTGAGGAAAATCCCCGTTTATGCAGCTTCTCAGTGCAAGAGTATTTCCAGTTTTAATGGGATGGATTGGGGCTTGGGGGAAGATCTGTAACCTCAGCATCAAAAGTGTCAGCACAACTGGCAATTAGTCAGGTCAATGTTTCTATGTGGCGCTGTGGGTTAAACCACAGAGCCTAGGACTTGTCGATCAGAAGGTCGGCAGTTCGAATCCCCGCGATGGGGTGATCTCCCATTGCTCGGTCCCTGCTTCTGCCAACCTAGCAGTTTGGAAGCACGTCAAAGTGCAAGTAGATAAATAGGTACCACTCCGGTGGGAAGGTAAACGGTGTTTCTGTGCGCTGCTCTGGTTCACCAGAAGCAGCTTAGTCATGCTGGCCACATGACCTAGAAGCTGTATGCCGGCTCCCTCGGCCAATAAAGCGAGATGAGCGCCTCAACCCCAGAGTCGGTCATGACTGGACCTAATGGTCAGGGGTCCCTTTACCTTTTACCTTTATGTTTCTGGCTATTCTCTGGCTCTAAAGATGTGGGGTGCAAAACTTAACACCGAGGAGGTGGACCATTGCTGTTGCAAGGTGTTCGATAATCTTGCTTCTGTCCAGCTTTGCTAACCTTGGCCAGCTGACTTTAAACACAAGTTACTTGGCATCGCTTGCATTCCTGCCTACGTCCCTTTCTCTTCCGGTCTCTCTTTAGGCTCCATGACCCTCCACCACTGGCAGCAGCTAGCCCGGCCTCACCTGGCAGGGATCCTGGACCCTCGGCCAGGTGTGCTCACCAAAGATTTCCGGCAGCTTGACACAGACCTGGAGGAGGTCTACAACCTGAATGACCTGGAAGAAGACGATGTAGATGCAGGCTCCTTCCCGGCCCTTGCTACCTCGACACCTGCCAAGGCCAAGGAGAGGCCTAGTGGTGAGTCCCTTGGTTCATTTCTAAACGTTGTGTGCCAGTAGGAAAGCTCGGGGAGTGTCCCGGACAAGTTTCTGTCATATGGCATCCCTGTGGTGTGATAACCACATCCCTGACCATATGCACCAGGTCCTAGGGGCTGAGGCACTTTTGGCCCCCACAAGGTCCTTTTTTTGAGGGGGGCATTGAGCCCCCCTCAGTGTTAAGAGGGCCTTTGGCTCCACCTCCCAGCTCCTCGCAACATCAGGATGTTGCATCAGGCCCCCTCAATCATCTTGAGAAGTTGACGCCTCTGTCCCCGAGTCACACTACTTTTGCTTGAAGTTCACTGGCAGCCATTTTGTGAACCAACTGTTGAGGTGCTCAGTAGCAAATTGGCAGCTGTTGTGTGTGTTTGTGTCTTGCCCTGAACTGCTAGGGGCTCGCAGCCTGGGGCGCTGCTGTTCTAGTGACCCCCAGTTCTGCCAGTCAGTCCCGTCTCCCCTGTCCACTTGGGAGCAGGGGTACTACAAACAAAACACCCATATTTTTTTCCTGTGAGGTATACCTAGGTGGTGGTTTGGCAGTCTCGTTTAACTCTTCATGACTCCCTCAGTTTTTAAAAACACGTATGAAGAATAAGTTCCACCACCTCAGGTTTGTGTGTTTTAACGTTATTCCTGAGGCTTCAGAGCTGATGGTTTGATTTCTCCTTAACCACCGATCACTCACAAACCATGAATTTATTACTCCTGCTGTTGCCCTTTCTAATTTGAAGGTGGGAGCAAAATAGTATTGGGGGCACAGACAGTGGGGGGAGAGAAGAGGAAAATTCAGGCAGGATGGGGGAAATACCCTGCTTACGTTGTCAAAAAAACCCCAGTGTACTTGCAATTTCCTTTCATATTTTTAATACTTCACAATAACTAGCATAAACATGGGGCAAACAGCCATTGCTAAGATCTGACCTCTGCAAAAGCACCTAGACCTTTGGGTTTGTATTCAGCTTATGTCCCACTCCATTAAAATGGAGATATGAGGACCGTTTATTTGAGGGGGGGGTCTGCCCTGAGTAAAACTTAAGTTGGATATAGCCCACACAGTCCATAAGTTGATGGTGAGGGGTGTCCTTTTCCACAGGAAAAGCATTCCCTGAAAATCACCTCGAACAACATGAAGGGGTTGGGGGTGGGGGCAGAGGGAGAGGGCTTCATCCCTGTTGGCATTTACGAAAAACGTCTTCCTCCATACCCCCCCCTTAGATAACCTGGCATTTGTCTCTGTGTGTCTCCACGCCCCACCAACACCACCCTGCCCCACTCATTAACCCTCCGTTTTCCTGTCCGTTTCAGTATTTCACTCCGTTAACAATCTGCCCCAGACCCCGCCTACTTTCACCATCACCACCTGTTGCTTCTCGCACCCTAGCAACGAGGTTACCATGGTGACACCCAGGTAAGCATCCTCTGTGGTCCTCCCTTCCGCCAGCTTTCCATCATCCTTTTGCTTCTGCTCCTCCGTCATCGCCGTAAGGAGGATTTCCCTCTCTCTGTGTGTGTGTCTTGTCTGCCATTTTTAACCTGCAATCTCCCTCCCCACCATTTTGGATCCTAGGCACTGCTGACCCCGGTATGGGCATCTCCTGCAGCCCTTGGCGTATTGATGGGGTGGGCTCCGAAGTAAGAAACCTCTTCCCTGCCTCTTTTCTCTCTATCCTACCTGGGGAGAGCTGGGCAAGGAAACCTCCCTCACCCGTTCACTCTCCTTCTTGAGCAATGCTGGCTTGAGGACAAGGGATCTCAAGGCCCATCTGCTGATGCCTGCAGAGGAGGACCAAGGCCTTTATCTAGGAAAACACAGGCACCCAAAAGTGGTCATGTGGCTCATTCTCAGGAAATAGAGGTCCTGCGGCTCAAATAAGTTCACCTGCGAGACCTTGAGGGTCCTTCCCTTTAATATAAGGCACTGGGGAGGGGGGGTTGATGTGCAGAAGGAAAGGCACTTGGCACATGGTCAGAGGAACGCTTGCTCCACATTTCCTGGAGCCCAAGCTGTGGCATCTTAAGAGCAGCTGGGGTTTGAAACCGTTTTTGTTGTTGCTGCTCTGATCCACATTAAGCCATAACTCGGAGGAGTCCTTGAACGCCATGATGGCTTAAGGAGTCAGAGTGAGCTCCTCCCTGGTGATGTGGAGCCTTGCCTTGAACCAATGTCAAGTCTTGATGTGTCTGATAAAAATATTTCCATGGGACCCTTGGGTCAAACTGCAGCTGCCTCAGCAGACTCCCCCCTCCTCTTGTCTCTCAGCCAGCGGGCTTGTTTTTATGAAGGAGAACGGGAAGTTTCCTGCCCAGGGTTCAGAGGAATCAGAGGTTGAATGAGCTGGCCCTCCCCACCCGAAGGGAATCCAAGCCTTCTTATGTGCTCTTTTAACAATAAGAAAACTCTTACAGCAGGATCCATTCCTTGTCCCAAGAATTCAGGGTGGCTAACGGCAATAATTTTGAGCAATACGAGAATAATAGAAAGAAAGAAAAGTGGCAGCTTTATAAACGCCACCTTCAAATACACTCTATTCATATACTAGTTATAGAATCATAGAGTTGGAAGAGGGTCCCCAAGGATCATCTAGTCCAGCCCCCTGAAATGCAGGAATCACATTGACCTGTATAACTGGAGAACCTTGTAAGTAACAGCCTTAAGGTTTTTTTATATATAATATTAAAGCCCACATATCATAATATACAATTCCCCTTTTTTAAAAAAAAAGCTGTCCAAAATTAAAAGCCTTTTTGAAGTACCTGTTTAAGAAAATCTCCAGCTTTTTTAAAACCCTAATAATAATAATAATAATAATAATAATAATAGTAATAATAATAATTTTATTATTTATATGCTGCTCTGGGTAGCTCCCAACAAAATACTAAGAGCGCAATAAAAACACTGACCATTAAAAACTTCCCTGTACAGAGCTGCCTTCAGACAACTTCTAAAAGTCATATAGTTCTGTATCTGTTTGATATCTGATGGGAGGGGTGGTCCACAGGGTGGGGCAGCCCTATTGACTTGTGAATCGACCTCCCCACCACAGACCATATGCTACAGGCCGTTGATGACTTATTACTTTATTACCCTTTCCTTCAAGGGTAGTATCGATCCTTCTTCCTCCTCCCCATTTTATCCTTGCAACAGCCCCGTGAGGGTAGGAGAGGCAGTGATTGACCCAAGGCCACCCAGCAAGTTTGGTCTAGAACCCCCGTTCTCCCAGCCCAGCACTCCAACCACTGCACCGCACTGCCTTGCTTTGAAGAACACGAAAAGAAGAGGATTTGACGGTGGGGACAGGCAGCTACATTCAGCCACTGGGCGCAGCCACATCTATTAACCCACTAACCTTTCTCTCTAGCCTTAGCACTAACCCATCTGCTTTGCACAGGTTAAATGGGCAGTAATACTGCGGGGTCAGACCGAAAGGGCTGCCTCCCTTACTCCATCTCCTTGACTGCACAGAGGAGTAGGGAGAAGGGGGTAGGAAGAGGAACAGACAACTGACTAACTTGTGTGACTGGTTTATAACATGAACTTCTGATAACGAAAGCAATGAATGGCAGTGTTTGTGAGCAAGGAAGTTATGGCTCAGTGTGTCTCTGTCCTCGTGCCGTTTTCAACCAGCAGGAGGCAGTGTCGCTACCTGTGCCTGCCCTTTTCTCCCCTAAAAACAGATTCACACATTCAGAATCTCTGGGTTAGTTCAGGCGTGGCACCCAGCCTGTTAGCATCTGTAGATGTGCCGCAGGGCCAGCTCAAGGGCAGCTGCCAGCATCCTGGCGCCTCCCAATGTCATTGTGACTACAACTCCCATCATCCCTGGCCACTGGCTGTGCTGATGGGAGTTGGAATCCAACAACGCCCGAAAGGGGAAGGCTGATGATGGCAGTGCCTGGGCGAGGAAAATCCAGCCGGCACATTGCCCGCCCCGCCCCCCGCTTTGTCTCAGTAATGAGCAACGGGTCATAATCCATCAGTGTAGGAAGAAGGTGCAGCCCCACTTGTGCCTTTATTGGCACTTCTGGGTTGTTTTGTCGTGCTGATGACCAGAATGAGGCCTATGGGGCTTTCCCCACAGAGATTTCAAGGAGAGATGCCACTCTGCACCCAATAGAGAAACATGGCGCATAGTGGCTTTCCATTTTAACCCTGGCAGTTCCAAGCTATGTGGCATCTGCATCTCTCTCTCTGTGCCCTGAAGACGATCGGTGCAAATCCCTACTTCCTGCTGGATTGGGTCCCAATAGATAGATCGAATCCCTCTGGTTCTCAGCCTGCCCAGGCTTAATGGCAACCCCAAAGTCACAGCCCAAGGCAGTCACATCATGGAGTAGGGCTCTGTGCCTTCAGTCCCCTTGCAGGATAGAACAGGAATAAATTCAGGAGTCAACTCAAAAGGATTTGCACCACAAACAGCTTGTGATTTTTAGCGAGAGAATGCTGCATTCAGATGGAAGTGGCTCCTCCATTCATTTGATTTAGTTCTGGTCTCTTATGCTCTGAATGGCAGCGAACTTGGGGGAAACTGCCTGTTCTCTGTATTTGTTCTCTTAGCTCAGTCTCTTGGGTTGCCAGCTTCCCACATATAGTAAGAGGTTCAGCATTTTCATGGCTCTGCTTGGGGATTTTCTAGTGAGCTGTAATGTCAGCCTGAGCCAACCTGCTTGGCCACCGATGCTGCACATTAAAGAATGCACCTACCGCTGCAGAAGGAAGCTGAACTTGTTCCTGAGCATCCTATGCGTGCCTTTAGTGACTGCAGCTACTCCTGCCTCCAGTCCATGGAACTGAATTTCTCTCCTCTTTTTTTGTTTTTGTCTTTGTGTCCACCCCTTCCTTCTCCAGTCTTTATAATACAGTTGTGCCCTCTTGTGGGTCCGGCACGGGGCTGAGCCCCCCTCACCCTCCCCAGCTCCCCCTGCAGGAAGAGCCCAGCTGTGAAGAGCAGCAGCAGGAGGACCCCCCTCTTGGACTAGTGACTCTGCTGACGGAGCAAGGCATTTCTGCACAGAGAGGGGCAGCCTCAGCCTTGGCCCACTTCCCCAGAGGCTCAGGCACCCTGTATTGGCTGTCTCCTCCTTTGGGCTCCCTGTGGCGCTGCCGCTTGGGCGGCCTAGGGGAGTGGGCTTTGGGATCACCTCGGTTGCGGCAGAGGGAGGAGGAGGAGGACAAGCCCAGCATCTTCAGCTTGAACCTGGTGGAGAAGCTGCAGCAGCTGGGGCTGGACAAGGTGGTGAGAAGAGGGGAGGCCTCGTACGCAGCTTCACACCTGCAGGGGCTTCATCGGAGGAAGAGGTGCCTGTCGTGAGGACTCTGCAATTTTGTGCTGCCCTCCGCTAGTGGGGCGTCTGTGAGACAGAGGGGGCTTCATGCGGACTGCCTCCTGGACAAAGCGCAACTGTGATTCTGAAGTTTGGGGTGTGGTTGTGGGGAGGGACCCTTGGTAGCAAACAGGGGGTCTGCCAACCACAGTGCCCTGTTGCCATTCTGTCCTCCGCTTCCTGTGGATCAGGAAAGTTGGGGAATCATTGTTTCGATGTCTGCCCTTGCTGATAAAGCTTTTCACAGCTTCCTTCTGCCTCCATCCTAGGAACCCTGGGCGTTGTGGTTCTGCGGGCCCTTTTTTCTGTGGGGCCCTTTTGCAAAACTGCAGTCCCCAATGTACTTTCGCTATGAAGGCTGTGGGGCATGGGTAAGAGGAATGAGCCCTGTGGAAAGAGCTGGCCCAAAGTCCAAAAAGCACACAGCTCCAAGCTCACCTTTGCGGACCATGACTCTCCCTGCACTATAGTCACTGCCTTCACTGCTAATTCCCTTAAGAAATGCACACCTTCTCTGTCTCTCTCTGTGTGTAGTACGTAAAGGCAAGTAGTGGTATAGGCAGGACTTGTGGGAGTAATAGGTTGGGCTTTTTGCATGCATAATGGGCTTGAGAGGGGATGTTTTTGTCCTTTACCTCTCCTGCCAACTTCAGTTTTCTTAGCCTCGGGCAAACGCAATAGTTGGGTCTATTTCTCATCTGGATCTGGTGAGGTTTTCTCCATTAAAAGACACCGTCTCGGTTCATTGAGGAAAAGGGACAAAGAAGGCTGACCCGGGATCCTGTTGTGCCGCCCCCCCCACGACACTCCCCTGTGGACCCATTTAGTTCCCCTTCCTTCTCCAACACTTAGCCACCCAGAACTGGCTTTGTTCGCCCCACACCCTGAGCTCTCCTTTGTGGGATGCAAAGCTCTCCTCTCTTTCTTGTGTTGCTGAGAATTTTCCTGCACTTTACTCTCCTCCTCCTTCTCCTCCTCCTCCTCTCTCCACTGAAATTTTTAATATTGCATTACACCTGCGGCCACGGAATCTGCCTCATGTCTGTTTCGTCCTTGCCGGAGCAGGGCAACTCTGTTTGTCTTCCTCCAAAGCGTCTTCTAACAACAGTTACGGTAATTCTCAGACTTGGGCAGCTGTATGGCTGGTTTCCACAGATTGCTCTGTTGTGGGTCTCCCCCCCCCCCTTCAGTGGACGTCCATATTTTCCCATTTATAAATGTTAACTTAAAGTCCCACACCCATTCCTTGCACGCTCCTGTATGTGTGCTGCACACCACTTTGCATAGCCAGCCCCTCATTTTGACACATGCGTATTCCTGTTACGTTCCTGTGTCTCCTTTCGGTGAAATAAACATGGTGTTGCTGTTGCTCCTGAGCTCTGTCTCTTGTGGTGTTTGGCTGGTGTACAGTAGCTCTGCTGTTGCCTCTCTCTTTCCTTCTCGCCCACCTCTTCACAACAGCCTGGGCTTGGTTTTCGTAACCAGCTGGCTAGCATGGCAAAGCTTCTTTAAAGACCTAAACCGCTACAGGCAATAGGGGTGAGTAACAGGGTAGTCATCAAGGGAGCAGGGAATGAATGAAACTATAGCAACGTTTCCTGATGCCGAATGAAATTGAGGGGCACCAGTGCAAAGAATGAAGGTGGCACCACGCAGACACTGCGGGGAACGATTCTGCTTCTGCTTCAAATACCATGGTGGTCAAATGGAAAGTAAGGTTTATATCTAACTTTCCTAACTTGTGGCTGTTAGATCAATCCATCAGCCTCTGATGGATGAGAAGGATTGGGTCCGGCATTACTTTTGCTGTGCATGTGTGCCAGTATCCATACTTGGCAGAGTCACATCTCAATGCAGCTCCTTCTTTGGAAGCGTCTTGGAAGGGGTTGAAGGTACACACAGTAGGCGATAAACACTCATGGACGCCATAAAGATTCAGTCAAGTGTAGAGGTTTACTTGACAAGCATAAAAGCATATTGGCAGCAAATATATACAGACATTCGCCGCTGGTCATGGTCAAGGCATGCTTAGAGTCCAACAAGAGTACAAGACACACTGCTTCTTTCACCGCAAGGCGCAAGCAGGAGATTCACAAGTTTTACAGAACCATTGTTATCAGTACTTCATGCCACACTGTGCATGTCCAAAGAACAGTTCCCACAGAAAACATCCTTGCATAGACAAAACAACTTCAGACTTCTGCTGCTTCTTGAAACTTCTTCTCTGCTCTTCTGTGTTTCTGGAACAAATGGTTCTCTCTCACACACAGAGAGAATATCCAACAGTGGCTGTATGTTTCTATGCAGCCCCCACCACTTGCTTCAGCCAGTAGGTTTTGTTGACTTTCAACAGGTTTTGTGGTGCCTCTTTGCTTCCTCGTTTCATAACTATTTGGCGCAAGGGTGGGGACCCTGTGCTGCTTCAGGCATCGTACTCCCTGTCGTACATCCATCAGCTCCAGCCAGTCTGGCCAGTGTTCAGGGTGATGGTGGATGTAGTCCAGCAACAACTGGAGGACCACAGGTTCCCGATTGGTGGGGATAGCCTTAAAATGTTGCATTAGGTTACCATCTCAGAACCGGTATCCTCATGGGGGAGCAAACCAAGTCGTGTAGGTTTTTCGCAGTCTGTGTGTGCATCATACAGAAACAGGACTGGGCTGTGGTCTTGTACATGCACACCAACTGGTGGATAAATCCTGCAGCTTTGGTCCATTTCTGCTAGAGCAGTGTTTCTCAAGCTTGGGTCTCTTGCTGTCTTTGGACTACAACTCCCATCATCCCTTAGCTAGCAGGACAAGTGGTCAGGGATGATGGGAATTGTAGTCCAAAGACAGCTTTGGGAAACTGTGCTAGAGGCTGAGTGTCAATGTGTTTAGGGCTATTCCTGGCCTTGAGGCAGTGGGATAAGGGGCTGCAGTTACATGGTTTTTCCACTAGAGGTAGGAATGGGCAAGTGGGAAAAGTTGAAAAGCAAGCTAAAGGGGGAAATGGGAAGTGAAATGGCTTCATTTGACCACCAGGTGGCTGCAGAGATTTGTGGCAAGCGCTGCCTGCATTGTGGAATGTTCCTTCCTTACTCAGTGGTACATGAATGTCCAGGCCAAATGCTCAGAAGCCCCCTTGTTGCATCCCACTTTATGCATTCCAGGTTGAGGTGTGTGTGTTTTAAAATAACTGGTTCTAGAATTCAGCCCTGGGAAGCATTGATTCAAATTAGGCACAAACTAGTACACCTCTGTACATGCACAAAACATTTGAGGATTCGGCCAGCCTCCATGCCCATAGCCTCTTGAAATTGGTTTGTAGTAGATCCATGTTAACCCAATTTAAATGCTGCTTGATGCCTTGCGGCTGAGCATGGGCACAGACTGCACTGAGAAGAGTCGGGTCCTGGAAGTTCTGTCCGTGGTGCTGGATCTGTGATGGTGCATTGACAGTCAGAAGTCATTTCCTTCACGTGGTTGATTAAAATACACATATCTTGCCTTTCGGCTCTCATGTCTGTTCAGGGTGTTACATGTGAAGCTGCCTGTTACTGCTCCACAGGGCATGGGAGTGGCCCACACAGAATTATCATGTCATGGTGGCAAGTTGTCAAGTTTGAGTATGGGCTCAAGACATTTTGCTGGCTGAGCAAAGTGGTTGCTGCCTCCGACTCCATTCCACCTACTGAACGAGATGGGCAGTTGACTCTTTGGTGATGAGGTACCGCCCTCCATTACAAGGGTACATGTAGGACCCATTGCTGTGTACGCCAGCAGAGGGTAGGAGCTCAGGATATGGCCATTTCTGCCTGCCCCCTCAGGATCCGCTGCCCGAAGCAGTTACCTCATTCCGCCTGATGGTAGGGCTGGCCCTTCCCCACTGCCTGTTGTGCTACAGCAAGGGTGGCCATCTTGGCCGACCCATGCCCACCTGCCAATCACCTAACATTATATGTTACTTATGGGGCGGGCCAAACTGCGGGAGGCAGTGGAAGACAGGAGTGCGTGGTGTGCTCTGGTCCATGAGGTCACGAAGAGTCAGACATGACTAAACGACTAAACAACAACAACAATGGGGCAGGCAGCTACAAAAGCATCTGCCCTGGGGTGGCTGGCTGACAGGTGGGTTGCCCTGCTGTCCACAGGAAGGGAATTACTCACATGGAGTTCTGCAGACAAATAAACAACCCCTGTATCACCACCTGTCTACTGATGGGGACATCTGGAGAAGGGCATTAGGAGATGAGCTGAATACCTGAGCGGCCTGAAATGGGAGCAGGCATCCCTTTATGTACCTGTGTTCCAAATGTTTAGTGTTTTATAGGTAAGCAGACTCTGCCCAGGAGATATTGTAGATGTCCTATCAGCCAAAGCTCTTAAAAAGCACGCTAAGCCACCAAATCTGCTTGGGCCTCAATGACAAAACTAGATCTAGGAGCACACTCAAGCTGCACAGCATCCCCTTTCTGGGGAACTTCACCTGGAATTAGGGAATTGCTCACCCCCCGAACCACCATCTTGTCAGGATTTAATTTGTTGACTGGGCCTCAACCAGGCCATTACTTTTTATTATTGTTGTTGTTTTATTGATTTGCACATAAGCCCAAAGTTTAGAAAAGCAAAATAAATAAATATTAATACTTTACTGATAACCCCAAAGAACATCAAACACCAAAATGACAGGTTGGACTTTGGCAAACTTCACTGGATTGACCGTCCTGGAGAGGGGGAAGTGGGTCTTTTTTGTAATTATTATGTATTGGAAATCAGTAAAACTGTATTTTTTTTGGGGGGGGGGAAGAAATCTCCCAAAGTATAATACAACGTATAACAATATAACAAAAAAGGTCGTAAGTATATTGTGTGGTTTTTGTAATTGTCAAGGGAGTCAACAAACATTAATAAATAACAGTGTCCCCGGGTGTTTTGAAAAGAATCACATAGTCTAGTCTGTAACTGATTTGGAGGGACCATTTGGCCCATCCACTGCCTTGCTTGACTTACAGTGTCGTGCTATAAATACCTCCTCAGAAATGGGGCCTAACCCCAGATAAGCAGGAGTGGGTAACAAGGAGAGACACAGCTGGCTTGTCAGCATTCTGGCGACATACCACATCTGGACCTAGATTGTAGTGTCTACCTGGCCCCTACTGAATTGGCCAGGCATGTCTTTTGATGGAAATCAGGCTGGTATAATTCCCATCTGGAGATCCTAATTGTTATGTGAGGAGGGCTGTTAGGTGAGAAATCCACCTGTTGAGTTTTGTTATTTGGCTGGGTAAAAAAAAAAAAAAAGTTGAAAGGCGATTTGTAATTATCTTCCTTTATGTGGGGGAGTAAAGGGGGGGGGCAAAAAACATTTGTACCTTGAAACGTGCTTTAGGAAGGGCAAATAAGGGTGTTTCAGAGGCAATTTTTACCTCAAAATTCATTTCAGAGCAGTTTCCCAGCATACCTACCTGCCTCTTGGTATAGCACACCCTCGGTGCTTGTGGTTGCAAAGACTCACTTCTAGTGCCTATTCACACACCCACTTACAATCTCGTCAGAGTGATAATTTCATGGCTTGCCAGGGGTCACAAGCCCCTCTCCATTCTGCCTGAGTTAATTAGCGGACCCCATGGCAGAAAGTGGCAAAATCCATCAGGTGACCTTGGCAAACGGAGGCAGTCGAAAGTTAATGTTCCTGGCACTCCCCTGAGAATTTTAATGAAGGTGGCCCCAAGTGGAGAAATGGAGGGGATCCGGTAATAATTGCCTCTGGCCGCATTGGAACAGGCCAATCCAAAGGTGTGAGGCCTTATTGATTACCAGTGGAGGGATTTTCGTCTTGGGGTTCAACAGAAAGGACAGCACGTCCAAGAAGGAAACAGTTTGGTCCTGTATAGAGCTTTCGCTCCCTCAGTCCGCTTCTGGCCTCGTCTGGAAGTTTCTTAACCTAGGCCGGCCCTACCATTTGGCGGGTGCTGCAGGTGCAGAGCAGCAACACAGTGTCAGAAAATGGAACTGTCTTTGCTGTTCACCCTCTTAACTTTGACCCTTGCTTCTCATTTCCCACCTTTACCCACAATGCTTTGCTTTTTTTTTTTTTTTTGGTGTTCTTTGTTTTTATTATAACCAGTCTCTTTAGTAATGTTGAGGTGGCCAAGAGGCTCCGGAATTTGGGTTCTCCTTTCTCTCCACTCAGTGTTTCTTTCCTTTGCCCCGGGACCTGGCATCTCGGCTCTTGCTCCTCTTCCGCCTCCCCCAGGAGCAGGATCTGATGAGGGAGATAATCTTGCTGGGCCTCCGGCTTGAACCTGCGGAGGAAACAGGAAAAGGAAGTAGACACATGACTCCCTGGAGCACAAGGGCCTGCTCATGGATCCAGCATGCAGGCAAACAAGGGAGAGATGGAAAGATCAGGCAGGCAGGGTTAGGAGCCTGAGTTGAAAAAAAGAGACCCATTAACTTAAACTGGGTTAATAGCCATTTCCTCCTCTTAGAGAAATATGGGAATCGTAGTTCTGTGATGGAGAGGAGGGATAGTGTAGGCCTAATCCAGGGATGGGAAACTTGCAGCCTTCCAGATGATGTTGGTCTCCAACACCCATCATCTCAAGCCAGCATGGCCTAGTGGGTAGAGAAGTCAGGAGCTGGGGGCCACATCCCCAGCATGTGAGAAGGTCTGAGCTGCTTGCTCCAAGCTCAGACCGCATGACTTTAATAAGCCATTCTTGTGTTCCTATACCACTTGGCTTCTGTAACTAAGCCAGGCTTTCCTGCCTTTGCAACATTTTCTGAATGCTGTGTGGAAAAGCACATGAATCTGACCTTCGGAGAGTTTGTAAGTAAACTATTTTAACTTACCAAACGTGGTCTTTTTCTATGCTGGGGGAAGAGGAGACTATTTTGTAACTCACAAGGGCATATATTAAAGGTTCAACAGTCTATATTTCCACGTTTTCCTAGCTGCATATTTTGTGATTTTAAATCTCTGCTGGGGTTCTCCCACCAAATAATAATTGTCCCAAGCCGAGATCTAGGGAGCCAATGAATTCTCATTTTATACCTATTTTCCCCCTTGTTACCAACAGGTAGGGCGTAAGGCAGGAGGCCAACAGTAGGGGGAGCTAGAGCCAATGATGGGCAGAGCCAGCTAATTCTGCTTTTGCCTCCATCTTCATCCCTGCTGATGTCTATAAGGACAACACTGAAACTAAGGAGGAGGAAGCTGATAGCAAACTGGTTGTAAGTAAGAAGGTAAACAAATGGAGTCTCGCTGAAGACAGACTGAACATTTAGCCTAAAGCAGCCTTTCTCAACCTGTGGTTGAGATGTTGTTGAGCTACAACTCCCATCACCCCTAGCTAGCAAGGCCAGAGCTCAGGGATGATGGGAGTTGTAGTCCAACAACGTCTGGGGACCACAGGTTGAGAACCGCTGGGCCCTAAAGGATCAGCCTCCACTGTGGGGCTTTATAGTGGCTTTTGAAGGGCTGCATGGCCCAGGTCTGGCTTATAGAAGAAGAAGCCTAAGAACAGAGACTTGATGTTGCCCATCAGCAGTGAACACCTGGGCAGCAGACTGAACCAGGGGCACTGGTCACACTATGGCGAGATGCATTTCTATTTAAGCAACCATAATGACAAAACTGTGGCCTGTTTTATCCTCATCTTTGGCAATGCAAGAAGTGGCCATCCTAAAGAGACCAGTTCAGAACCTAAGCAGGGCTGGTTATCAGCTAGAGTAGGAAGGTGATTGATAGGAGCCACCAAAGGGCAGAACTGTCAGCTCTCGATGGACGTTTAGCATCTCTTACTTCTCCGGGGAGACTTCCTTCTGCTACTTCTGCTCTTACTGGATTTCCTGAAAGAAGAACAGCCCATCAAGACCACTCTATCCAATGACATCACACAATTCCCTACGGCCACCATGGAAAATTTTCCCAGCTTTGGATCCCTGGGCAAATTTAGTTACCTTGCAATGTTATCTTTTAGGATGCAGGCAGGCTTGCCTTCAATACCCCCCCTTCCAGTCTCTTGGTTTCTTAACCCACTAGATGCACGCCCACAACCAGTAACATACGTATACTGGAGGTGAAACCTACCTAAAGTTTGTCCAGACTTCCTTTCACACCATGTTTCCAGGCACAGAACCAGGTTCTAAAGCTCTGTGATGGAACAGGTGTTTTTCCGCCCTATCGCTTTCCCCAGGAAAAACCACATTTTACCACTGAGTTGGAGCAAATGGCAATCAGGTTTTCTGCCAGTTGCCATTTGCTCCAATTCAGCATTAAAATGTGGGTTCTCAGGGCCTGGATAGCTCAGTTGGTTAGAGCATGCATGGTGCTGATAACACCAAAGTTGCAGGTTCGATCCCCGTATGGGACAGCTGCAGATTCCTGCATTGCAGGGGGTTAGACTAGATGATCCTCAGTGTCCCTTCCAACTCTACAATTCTATGATTCCATGAAAGTGCCATGATAACAACTGCTTGGACGGGGAGCTTTAAAGTGCAGGCCTGGGCCTGGAAAGCATGGCACAAAAAGAAGTCCAGATGAACCCTAAGTCCGAAAATCAGTTTCAACATTTGATGTGTTTCAATTTGGGGTGGTTGCAACTCAGCTTTCAGGGGGCCACAAAACAAACAACCCAACTCTGAAATCAGTTTTCCAAATTGCAGAGCTATAACGCTGTTTGACAAATCCAATACTGAATAGCTTTAATTCTGTTCTAAAAGTTGCGTTTTAGATGTTGTTAAGACACCCTGGGATCTGTATGTGGAAGGTTGGGATAAAGAAATAATAAGAATGAAAATAAAAATAAGCAATAAGCAATAAAATACATTTCACTGTTTGATTAAATAACCAATAGATACTGGTTTGCTAATCTTCAATCGTAGGGACGCGGGTGGCGCTGTGGGTTAAACCACAGAGCCTAGGACTTGACGATCAGAAAGTTGGTGCTTCAAATCCCCACGATGGGGTTAGCTCCCATTGTTCAGTCCCAGCTCCTGCCGACCTAGCAGTTCGAAAGCACCTCAAAGTGCAAGTAAATTAATAGGTACCACCCTGGCTGGAAGGTAAATGGCATTTCCGTGTGGTGCTCTGGTTTGCCAGAAGCTGCTTAGTCATGCAGGCCACATGACCCGGAAGCTATACGCTGGCTCCCTCGGCCAATAAAGCGAGATGAGCGCCGCACCCCAGAGTCGGCCACAACTGGACCTAATGGTCAGGGGTCCCTTTACCTTTTTAATCCCCAATCATTCCTAGTCCAACAACATCTCAGAGGCTTACAGGTGCCACCCTTCCCCGTTTACAGGCTGAAATGACTTGCATCTTCCAGGTTCCTAAAGGGTTTGGTTGACTACCAAGTGATGGTGGTGGCTCTCTGTGGTATCCCCTGCAATCTTTTCAGCAACTTTATGGCTGCGTACAAACAGCATACATTTAAAGCATGTGGCTTTCCCTCAAAGAACCCTGGGAGCTGTAGTTTGTGAGGGGTGCTGGGAATTGTAGCTCTGTGAGAGGTAAGTTGCCATTCCCAGGGGGTGCGCATGCGTGCCTAGGGAAATGCGCTTTCAATGTCTGCTTTGTACGCAGCCTCTGTATGGCGCCTGGCCCCAGGGCACTCAAATCAGCTTCACGGCCGAGTGGGGATTTGAAGCCAGGTCTCCCACTGTCCTGGTCTGTTGCTCTGACCACTACACCCCAGTGCCTCCCAGTAGTTGCTTGCTCTCTCTCTCTCCTGCTTTTCCAAACAGTGTGTTTGAGCTGGAGCGCTGCAAATTTCAGCTCCCTTAACACCCCTCCCCCTCCCCTCTCCCAAACAAGCCCTAACCCAGTACCTGCTCATCCTAGGGCTCCTCTCAGTCCTCTCGGGCTGACTGCCCCGACTCCTGGTGCTGGGCGGGCGCTCCAATGGCTCTGGCACCCCCAGGTCCTCAAACTCAGTTGTCCTTCCTTCGCTTTCAAATGGAGAAGGGCTGGGGGCTCTGGAGCTGGGCTGGCTCCCCATGGAGAAAACCAGGCTGCGCCTGCTCCTGACGTCCTCTTGGGCAGGGCTGCGAACTTCAGCGGGTGAATAGATACTACGGATGCTCACGGTTTCTTCTAGGTTTAAGGATCCCAGGCTCTGGGGCAGACAGATGGATCAGGACCGTTGAAAGCACCACCAAATAATTCTAACCCTTATCTTATCCTCACAATAACCCTGCCAGGTAGGTTCGGCTGAGAACCAGTGGCTGGCTCAAGGGAACCCAGCGAGCTTCGTGGCTTTGGGACTGGAGCCCAGGTCTCCCAGGTGCTAGTCCAACACTCTGACCAGTACACCACACTGCCGGGGTCTGGAGTGGGCTGTAGTCTTGGAAGCAAGGTTCAGATGCAGCCTTTCTGTGCGTGCAATCGGCACATGAGGGTCCATACACTCCTGCCTCTTCCCTCACCATACTTATGGCTATTCCACCACTTGCCATCTGCACCAATGGGTGGAGCAGCACAGAAAATATCGCAGAGGGGTGTGTGTGTGTGTCCCTTTCCACCAACCATCCCCTCCACCCTCCACCCAGCTTACGGAATCAAACTGCCATTTGCTCTTTCTTTAAAAAAGCAGAAATGTTCATACAAATCTGATTTAACAGACTCCTGCAAGAGCTGTAAGAGAAGCAACCCGATTTGGGGGCTGCTTCGTGTTCTTCGTGATATGTGAGTGCATGTACCAAGCTGTTTGTAAATTAAAAGATAACTCCTCTCCCTCTCTCTCTCTCTCTCTCTCTCTCTCTCTCTCGCTCTCTCTCTCTCTCTCTCTGCCTTCTCTCCAACGGATGTCCAACCAGCTTAAAGCATCCAAGGATCAAACTGTGTTGCTAAGAGGTGGGAGGGGAATCCAATCAGTCCTGAGTCTCTTCTTACTGCTTCTCCCTGTTTTTCCCACCCCAGACCTCTCCCATGAGCTTCCTGCAGCATTGGAGATATTGGTATGGGGCAGCAAGGGGGGCATGAAGAAGGCAGAAGACAGCAAGGGTAAGGTTACCAGATGTTCCCTTTTCCCAGGGACAGTCCCTGGATTTACAAATCAGTCCCCGGGCAAAATTCATCTATTTAGTAGTGTCCCCGGATTCATTGGAAAAAATCTGGTAACCTTAAGCAAGGGGGCATGGAGACATGGGGAAGGGCTGAAGCCGAGTAGCAGAGCATCTGAAGAAGTTTCCAGGTTTGATCCCTAGCATCTTCCTAGAGGCCTGGGAGAAACCCCTCTCAGCAATCCTGGATAGCTGCTGCCAGTCCGTGTAGGCAATACTGAGCTAGATAGACCCGTTTCCTGTGCTTATGTTGCTCTGCAAAGTGTCTTGTATAGCGATTACACTATATAAACAGAAGGAGTTGCACACCTGTGGCCTATCGGTCAGGGCCTCCCCAGACCCTCCAGGGTCTTCGCTCTTGCTGTGCAATAGGGGCCCTTGGTCTGAGGGTGGCCGCAGCATGTTGACCACCTTGACCCACAGTTTGAAGACATCCTCTTTCATGCCAGGCTGGGGGCAGAGCTGCAAGTAGAAGGTGCGGCCGCTCGCCAGCTTGAATCGCAGCTGCTTCTTCTCTGCGTTGTGGAGCGAGATCTTGACAAAATGAAGAGGGATAAGCCTGTAGGCGGTGGAAAGGAAGAATTAGGGGCATGATTCAGTTTGGGTGCTGATTCAGCACGTACAAAAACAGCCCCGATTTGGTCCAAACAGCTTCAGAAAGACATGAAGTTTTTGTGCCTCCCAGTTCACTATTGGTGAGGAAAATGAAGAAATGGTTTTAGCCTCTCTCTTGTTCTCTGTTTGGCAGAACTGGATGAACTTTGCAAGCATAGCCTGGATGGATAAATCCCGCCAAATTCTAGACAAATAGGTCCAGGGTTCTTCATCTACAAATATTTCTGCACTGTCAGGCTGCTCTCTGCAATCCCTTTCAAGCAGGTGAGGCTTGTCTAGTAGCCGGTAGCCAACAACCATCAAGACCACTGAGTAAACACCTACTAATTGATACAAACACCTAGCAAATGATACAAAACCCTCCAGAAATGGTCACGGTGCACATTCAAAGCAGGTGCTTGCAACAATACAAAATTGCCTCTGTTTTTCCTCCCTTTTCCATACAAAGCTGACAAGACACACACACACAGAGGCTCAGCTCCACCTGCCACCTTCCATTCCTAGATGACCTTGGTTGCTCATTAATCAGCATTCATTGTTAGTGGCCAGCCCACCAAGGAGGATTGCAAACCCTTCCAGGAAAAGTTGGCCATGAGGGATGGGAGACAGAGAGCCTCTGCCAATCCGTGTAGACAGTCCTGAGCTAGACGGACCAATGGTCTAACACAGCATGGCAGTTTGCTGTGGACTTGGGGACTGAGGAATCCAAAGAGGACAGGAAGCAGAGCTGAATCGAAGCCACGCTCAGTCACGGAAGCTGTCAGCAGTGCCAAAGCTAACAGTCTCCTACCTGCCAATAGCTGCCTGTCTGCCCACGGTCCTTGCCTGCCTTTGAATCTGAGTATTAAATGGGAGCTGTTAAATTAAATCAGTGCTGTTCACCCCACTTCTCCAAGCAGTGAGGATGTTCCAGAGATGCAGTGCTTGCCTGGGTTCAGTTTCCTTTAGAAGGAGGTCACTTGTTGCAATATATATATATATATATATATATATACGGTTTTTTGTGTCCCCGCGTGTCTCCGCGTGTAAAAGGGGGGGTGTCTACGCGACGTTTCGGAGAGCTCACACTCCTTATCCTCAGGCTGGCGTTC